>JAJIYU010017583.1:0-11603 GCA_030144865.1 Tinospora cordifolia | reverse complement strand
AGGGCTCCATAAACTCTTATGTGAGCTTAATGGTTATGAGGACCAGTTTGTTCCCACAATTTTTGGACCTCATAAATTTTGGGAAGAAAACCTGTTAACTACCCGTATCCAGCTCCTTGCCCCTTTCCCAAATGAAAACCTTTTCCCAGCAGGCCCATCTGATGATCCGTCACAGAATCTGAAGGAAATATCAGGTATCATTAATGAAATTGCTGACGAGGATCCTTATCAAGATAGCCAACTCGATGACTATCATGTTGCTGACCATGCATCCACTCATGCCCAAGCATCCACTAGTCATAAACGACAAGCTTCGGATGATGACTCACCAGATTCACCTCCGACATGGTATAATGATTGTCCAGAATACGTGATCCAGGCCAACTGTGATTTTGACTAAAGCAAACCATTAGTGCATGATGGGTCCCACATCTACAGTAAAAGACAATCATCACTACATCAAGCGTGCTCCATTATTGTTCTCTTTAGTCAGATGCTCTATCACTTTATGTCCACCTCTACTTTTAAAATAGGATCTAAAAAGATTTTATTATTGTTGCTTTTTCTTTTTCTTTTGTCTTTTTTTTTTCTCTTTTGGTTTCCTAATTTAAAGCTCTAAAAAAATAAGGATAAAATGTATGCAAAATTATGACTTTGTCAATTATGAAGCAACTAAGGAATCCATAGAAGTTCAAACTGCTAACATAGAGGAAGCGAAAATGATTCAAATAAGTGTACATACCCAAATAATTAACAATCTAAATAAAAGCAAATAAATTCACACGCAAGGACATAAATATTTAACTTGGTTCATTATATCACCTACATTTACTAGGGATAAAAATTAATTTACTAATAAGAGAATACATGTCGAGACCCCTTTGCTAGTTCGAAGGGTGGCCCGACCAACATAGTGGTCTAACGAACTCACTTACCATGTCACCCCACCACTATTAAGCATCTCTAATTTTTAATAACAAACGATATCAGAATAATTCCAAGACTCAAGTGCGAAAGTAAGCAACCATTTCGAAGGGTAATCATTACATTCTATATTGCGTTGTCCAAAATGTAAGTTTGACCTTATACACATACATAAACATGACCAACCTTAAACAAAAAGACCAAAAACGAGACAAGGAGTCGTTAGGGGAACTAGACAATCACCGCGCCTTTTCTTCTATCAGTCATCGAAGAACTTGAAATATTAGTAGAATAATTAGCCTAAAATTAACGTGGCTCAGTGAGTTGTATGACCAGCATTACCCATAACCAACATTCCAAAACAGTGCATGTATGCATGAACAGTAAAAATAACGTAATACTTGAATGCATAACATAGTATAAAAGCAGTTATAAATAGTATAATAGTTATAAAAACATCTCCAATACATGTCAATTAAAATTTGTATCTAGGCTAGGTTAAATCAGCAAACCCAACCTATGATCATTGCTCATGTGGGTCATGAGTCGGATGTACTGGCCACGCGAGCGGGTTGTGAGTTAGGCATACTCATCGAATACCCTAACCCCGACGCTCAGCCCTCAAGTTTCCTGACTCGAGTAGGTTCTAAGGTTAGGCACACTGATCATATGCCCTAACCCTGATGCTTGACCCTCGAGTCTAATCTCAATCACATCATGTACCCAGGCTTTTAAGCCTATGGTCTCATTACCCGTGTATGTCTACACATCTCAAAACAATTAGATGTACTTAATCTCATGAAACCATTTGAACAATGTAATTTCACACAAATTCTTATGCAAGGAACACAAGTTATAGAAACCAACTGTATCAAACTACTCATCTCGAGTCACGTGCCTCGATGTCACCTCGACACTCAGTCCAGTCCCTCGATATACACTCAAATTTGTGTTATGTTAAGCTCCATTTTAGTTCCTTTATAAAATATAACTAAAATTTAGTCCTCTTATCTCTAATTGGTCTTAGTTAACCCTAATTCGACTCGGTCAAACCCGGTCAACCAGTCAAACTTGGTCAATTTAGGTCAAATTGGGTCAAAATGGGCTTATTTGGTCAAAATCCCCCCAATTGTCCCCATACTTAGTCAAATTTCAAGCTTTTTAGTTTAATTTGTGCAGCAATTTTGTCAATTTTTTCTATGATCAATCCCTCTATTGGATTTCCATGAAACTTCCCAAAGTTGATCTGGGCCTTCTATACATTCGCTAAAATTTTATAATTTGATATTTAGACTTCATTTGATGGGGTTTTTTAATTAAAATATCACAAACTTCTAATTCTAGTTTTTCTTCCTATTTGCACAGTCAATTTGCTGATTTTTTTGCGGTCAATTTGTATGTTGGATTTGCACGAGATGCGCCAGATATGATCTACACTTCCCAAAGAGTTACCAAAATTTTATTTTATGATTTTTAGACCTCGTTTAGTATGTTTTTCAACAGGGATATCAAGAACTTTTGGTTTTTCGGATTGCATGTAACAGACAATCAATGGTCCATTCATTTGACTACCTTAAACTTATTGATTTGAGACCAAACTTTTACACAACATCAATAACTATCTCAAAAATATACCCTCTAAATTTCAGGTCACTCAAACATGTCTACATATTTTTAAAAATTCATAAAAGCAAGCATGAAATCATAGTATCATAACAGGTTTTTCAAAAATTTTCTTAGTACCAATTCATGCATCTCAAGTAGCTTACCTTGTTATCATTTTTGACATGCTTCAAGTGTTCATTTGTTGTTCTTTATAAAATAAAAATGAATTACTTATTAGAAGGATTAAAACAAGCCATTTTACCTCAAGAGTCAACCTTGGATGACCTAGGAATTCACCTCGAAAACTTGGATGAACACACATTTCTGGGTTCTAACAGTGACAAACAACAACGTTCGTGGTCATTTCTGCTTCAAATGATCCGTGGTTTTTGTCCAAGGTTTGCAACTTATTGTAGATGGTATTTAGAGCTTTCCAACGCCTCCTTGAACATTCAAATCCGTGCTAGGATAAAGAAGATACGAGGGTTTGAATGTTGTAGGATTAAAACTGAAATTTCTAAAAAAAATTTCTTTTTGGGATTAATGTTTTTTGGATGATCTTTTGCAACCAGTTTGAGCATCCCATGATCATCCAATTCAGCTGAGAAGGTCCTAGTTTGTGGCTCAATACTCCAGGAAACATGGGTGTTGTTGGTGGTTGCATTAATGACCAAAACCATTGGCAAAAACCATGGGAAAAAAGGTGGTTTTAGCTGGAAACTAGGGAAGGAGGGAAATAGGGAAGAAGGAGAAAGAAAGAGGTGGTTGGGCTAGGTTGGTGCATGGGCCAATGCATGCCAACTTAGCCCAAGAAATTTTAGCCCATGCAACTCTTAACCCATGCCAAGCCCCATTCATTTTCATTTCATTTTTTTTTGAGGAAATTATAGAAATATTTTCAAAAATATTTCGTTTAACTTTGGTTTTATCATTATACCAACATATTCGTTTTATTTTCGTAATACCATATTACAAAATGGCACGTTATAACTAGTTTGTATTCCAATAACTAACTTTGACAAAAAGCATTCAAATCGTGAATATTAGTTCTGTTCGTTGCCCTAAGTTCTTGCTGGTGATTTGCTCTATTCGTCTCTGAAATTCTTGCTGGTGATTTTCTCTCTGTCTCTGATTCTTTGTTTGTGATTCTGCATTTGTGCAAGCTTCACTAGTCTCCTTCAACATTCCTATATTTCATGGTTTAATTTGCTCCTTCGACTGCGCTTGCATCTGTTTTTTTGTTCTTGCCCTAAGTTTTGCTCGACAGTTTGTTTGGTTTTGATCATCTCCAACAATGTCGAATATTATTACTTATTCAAAGAAAGTTAAAAGGAGTTCAATGGATGCTAAAAATCCAAGTACCAGAGAATGTACGATAAAAGCAGTCGAAACCCCGGTTGATCAAGGTTTGGGAACATCTAACTGATCTTATTCAAAGAAGAGGAAAACACATGGTAAACAGCAAGGTTCTAATAAACTAAAGAAGACATTGACCGCTGCCAAGGTTCGAAAATATACTGATAATACACAACATTTATACCAATGAAAATGCATTTCAGTCATCCTTTTGAATATTAATGTTGAGTCGTTGTCTACACATTTGTAATGTTTTGATGTTTTTAGTAGTAGTTTCTGTATAGTATACATTATGTTTTGATTTTTTAACTATCAGTTTTTAGTAGTTGTTTTTATATAGTAGCAGTTTATAGTAGTAGTTTTTAGTGCAGTGTTTTGATTTTTTTGAGTAGCAGTGTCGTATAGTATACATTGTGTTTTGAGTAGCAGTTCGAAAATATACTGATAATATCAACATTTATACCTATGAAAGTGTGTTTCAGCCATCCTTTTGAATATTAATGTTGAGTCATTGTCTACACATTTTTAATGTTTTGATGTTTTTAGTAGTAGTTTCTGTATAGTATACATTATGTTTTGATTTTTTGAGTATTAGTTTTCAGTAGCTGTTTTTATATAGTAGCAATTTTTATATAATAGCAGTTTTTAGTGGTAGTTTTTTATATAGTAGCAGTTTTTAGTGCAGTGTTTTAATTTTTTGAGTAGCAGTGTCGGTATAGTATACATTATGTTTTGAGTAGCAGTGTTTGTAAGTATACATTGTAGAGAACCAATTATTTCTGATATTTGTTTAATGTTTATGAATAATGTTGTATGTCTTCTATTGTATATGCCTGAGTGTTATTATGGTTCGTTTTGAGAGAAAATTTTTATGTTGTATGCAGGGAAATGAGTACACTGTGAATCCAAAAGATTATTATTCTGCTAGAATGGGATTCCATATACAGTTAGGGGCTATTGAACTTATTAAAGAAAAGTTATCTAAAGTGCGACTGCAGAAGTTCAGAGCAACTTGTTTTGGACATTTTTTGGAGATGCCACCAATAGTGTGGCAAGCTCAGGTTGTTCATAATATTCTTCTGCGTGAAGTTCATAACATTCTTCTGCGTGAAGTGGTGCAACTTGCGGACAATGAGCTATGGGTGAAGATAAATGAAGTTATATTGAAATTTTCTATTGATGATTTTAGCCTCATTATGGGGTTTAAATGCAAATGTGACAGTAGGCGTTTGGCAATGGGAGCACAAGGCACTGCTTTTAAACAGAGATGCTTCAGTGGTGTACAAAGAATAAACAAGCAATCTGTGTTCGAGGCATTTGTATCAAAACGTTGGTGTGACGACAATGATGTCGTGAAACTTGTCATTCTCTACTTTATTCATCATTTTCTTTTTTCTCATAGGACTGATAAATTAGTAAATGATATAGACTTTGAGTTGGTAGAATCAGGAGAGTTTGAAAAGTATCCATGGGGTAGAAACTTGTATGATTATACTTTAGATTCTTTAAAAGGTAATTTTTGTATGAATGAGAAACGAGAGGATGTTGGGAAGTCGAAATAACCAGTTATGTATAGGTTGATTAGATTTCCCTTAGCCCTTCAAGTATGGTTTTATGAGTGTTGCTCATCTGCATTAGGTCATTATGTTATATGTCGTGGACAAAAATGTCCACGTATATTGAAGTGGACAGCTACTATGCAATCAAGTTTCAAGCGAGTTAATAAGCATTTCAGTTCGTTGGATCGAACTAAGGTAAGTTTTTAAAATAATGCGATTCTATCATGTTTTTAATTAATTTTTTTTATGTTTCTTAATCGATCATTAACTTTCTAACTTTCATAATGCAGCTGCGTCACATTGTACCTACCGAGGAGGAGTTATCAAAACCATACATGGAGGGGATATTTGTAAATGCCAAAGAGGTGGATTATCACCCCAACGATGATGATGACTTTTGTGATCCACCTTCCTCTAAATTTCCTCATTTCCTTCATCTTCGAATATTCATTCTACCAAATTTAATAATGGAAAAATAGCCTTACTTATAGAAGAAGTTAAGAAAATATCTAAGAAGCAAAGTGATGTGCAGAAGCAGTTTCTTCAACTTAAAAGAGATGTTGCTTCATTGAATAATAAAGTTGATGAAAACTTTTCTAAGCTTTTTCAGATGCTTTCATTAGTAAATGAACTATACACCTGTTATATATTACTAATAGGTTCATTTGTTGGTATATTATATGTATATTTATTGTACACATCTGTTATACACTACTGAATAGGTTCGTTTGTGAATATGTATAAAACACTTCCAAAGATGTGGAACAACCTTTTGATGGCGATCATCAATTGAATAAAGAGGGTACTGTTTTTGATGAAAAAGTTCAGGAAGAAAAAAAGTCAAAAGTTGAAGAGTAGCCCAAATATGTTTGTAATTACATGAATGTTGTAAGTTCTTTATGAATGATGTTTTTTAATTTATAAAAGTTGTTTGCTTTATTATTGTTTATATTTAACATTGATTTATTATACTTTCCAAGGATGTTGGTCGTATGTTTTCTTTGACTCAATTTATCAATATTGAAGAAGAAAATGCAAATGAGGCATCTGATTTTTTGGATGATATAACAGCTGCTGAAATTGAAGAAGTAATCTGTTCTGCCGTGAAGAATTATGAGGTGACTAGTCCTTTTAAATATATATAAGTTTTGTGTTTTTGTTTATGGCTAGTGACAGAAAGTTTTAACATAGATGAGTGTATTCAAGATATATGCATATAATATACAGGTAATATACAAGAAATATACAAAAAATATACACATAATGTTTTATGTAGTTTGCAACTTTTTTTTGTACTTTTAGTTGTATATCTTTTTTAATGAGTTTGAACTTAATTTTAAATCAGGAATTAAGGGATGGACCTTCTAATATTGTAACCCCAGTAGCCAAAAAAAGGGAGAGAAGACCTATGCCTATTTTGCAATCTCCATTTCTTTCTTCGTTTCCAACTGGTGAGAGCAGCATCAATGTGAAAGAATAATAAGTTAAGGGGATTATTAAGGGTTCTTCTCCACTAGATAATTTTTTTCATAAAGAATTTGATGATGGATCCCATGGAGATTTTGAAGCCTAGCTACTGGAAAATTAACTAAAGTGTAGCAAGTAAGTCATTTAATAATTTTTTTTTATTTTATTATTTGATTATATTATTTTTATAGATTTTTAAACTATTTGTTTTCATTTCTTATAGAAAAAGCATTTATTCTGCACATAACAATATTTTGTCTCCTGCATTTGACTTTCCTATTGCTGAGGTTGGGGAAAAAGAATAGTTATATGCTCTTCGTACACCTGGTTCAATGCTAACTTCCCTGGTGTGTATGTGTTTCTATTTAAAATATGTTTATATTTTATAGTTTCTGGACTTGTCTTTGGATATGTATACACTATATACTGTATATGTACACTATATACATAACATATCTACTTTGTATTGTCCAGATAAATCAGTTCAGGGATGGTCAAATTAATTTAATTGTACATGATATGATCCTATTTCTTTCGATTTACTAATTATGATCAGACATTCTATTATTATAGCACGTTGATGTTATATTCTATTATTTACGAAAGAAAGGGAAGTACAATAGAAGTATTGGTTTGAAATTTACAATGACGAATAATTTCTTTGATTAGAAGCTTCAATCCATGTATACAAGATATATTCGCAGTAAGAGACTAATTTCTATTCTGTAGGAAGAGACAATGATAATTGAATACATTATTGGACATTATTTGTATTGCAATAAACCTTGGATTGAATATGACCATCTTCTATTCCCAATTCATGTTCCATCTGCATCGCATTAGGTTTTGGGTCGTCTTAATTTTGCTGAATGTTGCCTTTATGTTTACAATTCACTACGCTCACCTACAATGGTTTCTACTGTTAAGGAAGTAACTCGTGCTTACAGCACATTGTTACTATTATACCTTACAATGGTTGGTTTTTTTTATCTAAGGAATGATTTGCAGATCAAACCTGGTAAAAAAGTTTTTAAAGTTGTTGTGGTTGAAGACTTTCCTTCGCAAATTGACTAGCAATTTCTTTTATTATTGTATGCATTCATTGATTTACCTATATGATATATGATTGTTAATACAAGTCATAATTTTTATTTTTTATTCTATATTTTTTTGTAGTGACTGAGGAATCTTTATGTGCTATTTTGCTGAATATTTCCTTCATGGAAAAAAAATTTTCCTAGAATTCGATGTTCCTATTCATTGTCAAAGACTTGGCTTCCTTTTGTACAAACATGGAAAGTCGAAACAAGAAGGAACCGAGAGTGATTCTGAAAATTGTGGGAGATTTGACATCAATGTCGTAGTCCAGCCAAGACAGAAATAAGATTTTGTATGCTAATTGTTAAATTTTATCTGAAACTGATGTACTACATTGTATTTAGCAGTCAAAATTTTATACAACTTTGTTGTTCATCAATTTTTTATGTAAAACAGTTACATGTATATGCGTGTATTATATATCAATATAAATACAATATATTTTTGCAGAGATAGTTGCATTATGCTTAGAAAAACAAAGAATATACTGACTATATACACATAATATACAAGAAATATATGATAAATATATAACTTGTATACAAGAAATATACAATAAATATACAAAACAAGTCACTACTTGCAGAAGTGAATAACTTAATTTGCATAAAACATGTTGTATACACGCAATATACAAAAAATATTTAACCAATATACAACTTGTATGCAGAATCTACAAGAAATATATAAAAAATATACAAAACAACTCATTACCTGCAGAATTGAATTGTTTAATGTAAAGGAAATGTACTATATATAAGAAATATTTAACAAATATACAACCTGGATGCCTAATATACGAGAAATATACAAGAAATATACAGAACAACTTATTACCTACAGAAATGAATTGCTTAATATGCAGGAAACGTACTATATACAAAAAGTATTCAACAAATATACGTCCTGAATGTATAATATACAAGAAATATATAAGAAATATATGAACAACTCTTTACCTGCATAATTGAATTGGTTAATGTGCAGGAAACATACTGTATGCAAGAAATATTCAACAAATTATACAACTTGTATGCATAATATACAAAAAATATTCAACACAACTCATTACCTGCAATTGTGAATTGTTTAATGTGTAGGAAACGTACTGTTTACAAGAAACATACCAGCAATATTCAACAAATATACAACCTAAATGTATAATATACAAGAAATATATAAAACAACTCATTACCTGCCTAATTAAATTGCTTAATGTGCAACATACTGTATACAAGAAATATACAACAAATATATAACCTAACTGTATAATATATAAGAAATATTCAAGAAATTTACAACCTATATACAAAATTAAATTGAATTTCCTTCACAATGATTTGTGATCATATTCTTTTCTAGAAAGATACACGAAATATACAGAAAATATACAAACGATATACAACAGTTATACAATGTTGTTTGCTTACATGAAGTAAACACTAAATATACAGATTGTATGCACAAAATTTATGGATAAAGATAAAAGAACAAACATAAAGTGATTTTAACATATTCATAATTGTCTATTTATAGTTAAAAAATGTAATCAAAGTCATTTTTCATACTTATTCATTTATCAACAAATCAATCAATCATATTTGTCATTACAACACACATAGGAGAGATTAACTATATTTTGGTGCAATTTCTACATTTTTTTTTATTATGCCCCACTCTACCATATTTTCCTGGTCTGACTCTTCCACTTGGATGTAACACGACCTCATTTTTAACATTTTTAGGTATACTCCATTTACGTTCTTCTGTTATTGGATAGGCTATAGCATTATACATGGCAACCATTGATTCTTTTGTATAGTATTTTGAACAATAGTTGTATATATTCATATGTTTCTCATTAATCACGACAACTGCATGTGGACATGGTATCTCATCTATTTGGAATTGGTTACAAGTGCATGTTTTGTCATTCATGTTGATTATGTACCTCCATTCATTATCATTGACAGTACATATGTCGTCATTACATCCTTGTACCTGAAAATGAAAAAGAAAATTTTATCATTGGCAGTTCAATTTTATGCAATATACATAAAATATACAAGAAATATACAAAGAAACAGATTGTATACATAAAATATACAAGAAATATACAAGGAAACAGATTGCATTCGAGAATACTGAACAAGAAATTAGTTATAGTAAGAATTATACCTGCATTCTCACTGTCATTACAAAGTTATCTTCAAGCATATCATAACACGGTTTGCATAGTGTTGTGAATGTTGAATGTGCGTTGTTTCTATTTTTGTAACTCCATTCTTGAACCAACGCTCTCAAGTCCTCAAGCAATGAACATATAGGTAAATCTCTAACAGCTTTAATTGCTGCATTTATTGACTCTACTATGTTTGTAGTCATTATTGAGTATCTATTATTATTTAAATGTATACGAGACCACCTTTCATATCCTACACTCTCTAAATACCCCCTTATACGCTTATCCACATTGTCAAGCTCATTCATGTTATCATTAAATTCTTCTATAGTATAAGTTTTTGCTGCCCCCATAAAGAAGTCTCTAATTCTTTTTGGATTTCTTTTAAATCTACCTTTCAGGTTGCTTAGCAAGTGAAAAATACATGAACAATGACTAACCCCAGGATATACCAACAAAACTATTGTTTGTATACTCTCATGCCTATCAAATACAATGCACAGTCCTCTTCTATATCCATATGTGTCCTTAAATCTCATAAAAAACATGTCCAAGAGTTCTCATTCCCTGAATCCACAACTGCAAATGCCAATGAAAATATTTTACCTGATGCGTCTAATGTAGAAGCAGTAATTAGTGTTCCCCCATACGTTGATTTCAAAAAGGTTCCATCCACAACAATTGGTCTGTAATGTTCCCAACCCTGAATAGAAGCATATATAAACAACAAAAACATATTAGAATGAACTATCATCGTTAAGCTTTAGTTCAACTTTTGATCCTGGATTTGTTACTTTTGATCCTGGATTTGTTTCTTTTAACATGTAGAGGTAGCTTGGTAGTCTGGAGTATGAATTGCAAGGTTTTCCTCTCAACTTTTCCAATGCCTTTTCCTTTGATCGTCATGCTTTAATGTAATTTAGTTTCACATCAAACTCGTTACTCTTGTCTTGTCGGGACCCCTTCCCTAGGCCGAAGGGCGACCCGACCGGCACGGCGGCTCAACGAACTGACTCATCGAGTCGGGTCCTCCCAGCCGCCGTTAAGCCTTTCCAACCTCGACATCCATGCCACATCAGAGTAATCTAAACATCCATTTAATTTAAAGTGCGAAAGTAAACGATACATTACATGTTGTCATGTTCCAAAAGTACAAAGATACATAGTTCGACATTTAGAAGTTCAGGCTTACAAAAAAATGACCGACCTATCGATAGAAACAAAAAGGGAATACAGGACCACACGGGAAACTAGGCTATCACAACGCCTTTCCCTCTATCAGCCGCTGAGGAACCTTAAATTTAGTAGAGTAGTGAACCTAATATTCAACATGGCTCAGTGAGTAGGAAAACCAGTATATCATCTAACTAGCACTCCAAAAATCGTGCATGTATGCATGAGTAGTAATTGAA
>JAJIYU010017582.1:0-11599 GCA_030144865.1 Tinospora cordifolia | reverse complement strand
TATTTTCACTAAAGCACACCCACCTGGTCGTCATCGACTCTTGGTTGACAAACTCAAGATGGCCTCTTCTCTACCACCTTGAGTTTGAGGGGGGATGTTATAGATATCTAAAATATTATTATATAAGATATTATATTGTAATATCTTAGATATTATTATATTATATCTTAGATATTATATTGTAAGATGTTATTATATTTAATTATAGAGATTATACAATATCTTCTGTATCTTTTTATTTTTTTCCTTTTTTGCTATTTTATTCAACTATAAATAGTCCTATGTAACATGTAATTATTCATTCACAATTGTAGCAATACAATATTCATCACCATCCACCAGTGTAGCATCTGTGTATATCTAGCTTCTGCGGTAAGGTTGACCAGATGCTGTTTGTGAACATCTTTGTAGCTTGGAGAAGGTAAAAGAGAATACAATTCTTTTGTCTTATTTCAGTGCTAGATAATGCTGCCAGGTTTTTAGTACATCTACCAGAATGCATTGGTACTTTTTAGTTATTTTGGTCTTTATTTAATTGGATAATCACAGGGATCGATATGTATAGTTAACGCTACCAGTGAAAGGGATATGGCTGTATTTGCTGCAGGAATGATCCAGGCAAGGTTTTTTTATTATTGTGTTCTTTTCTTCAATATAGCTGCTGATCGGTTCTGTAGTTATCTTGTAACAAAACTATAATACACATTGGCAACTGCATATTCATTTGACTGGCAGAAATGAAGGGCAAGTGTTTCTTGTGCCGAACTGCTGCTACCTTTGTTTCTGCTAGAATTGGCATAAGGCCTGAAGCTCCAATCAAACCAAACGAAATGGGACTGAGTAAAGAAAGGAGCAGTGGGGTCATAGTTGTTGGATCGTATGTTCCGAAAAGTACAAAGCTGGTACAATTGTAGTTTTATCGTGTTAATTTTCTTACTTTTCTGTATATGGAGTTTATATAACATGGGAATTATCTCCCAGGTTATAGAGTTTAAAGCACAATGCAGACACAAATTAAGGAGTACTGAGGTGATTCTATGTTTATACCTTCAACTTTCTTCCAGACAGCATTTGTTGTATGCTTATCTCCTGCGTCTAGTGATGGCTTCTTTGAATTATGACTAATGTTTTTATTTCTGCATTCCATTTAAAAGTTCTTGTAAAACACTTGCCAATACCAAATAGTTAGGAGCTGACTTTATGGTGATGTTTGATACGGAGAACTATATTAGCAAATTTTAAGAAAATATTTATAATGGATTGTTGGTTGAGATCGGAAAAAAAAAATTATTGAAAGAAACAAAGAAAGTAACTAGAACTATGTTCATGTACCACATGTAACTTTAGAAAGTATATTTAAAAATATTAGTTTTTTAATTACATAGTCAGCTGCATTTGCGTCTATTCATATGCAAAACTTCTTGATTTGTCTTACTAAATAGTCAACTGTGTTGAAAACTTGAAAGTAGTATTTTGACATTGATTTAACTACTTCTAAGTTGTGGACATGCAAAGTCTTTCTTAAACCCTTTTTTAGTTCCCTATTTTATCTGAATGATTTCTTTTTCATTCCACAGCTCCTTCTCAGAGTTTAGAAATTAACTTCACAGTCAGCTCTGCACTGGTGAAAATTGTTAGACACATAAATACACGACCTCGTCATGTTCTTGCAAAGGTGCTTCAATGTGTTAGAATTATTTATTTGTTTCTCTTCTTAGAGTCTGTTATTATTGTTAAACTGTAGTGCTTCCAATTTTCAGATAATGAAGTTATGCATATATGGTAGAGTTTTACTAGTTTTAAAATTTTAGGATACTGTGTCACTTGTTTCTCCAAAAACTGATTGAATATGGAAAGGAAATTTCTTATATCATTAATCAATATCAAAATATACACTCAGGGTGGCATCATTTCATCAGATCTTGCTACAAAAGCTCTAGAAGCAAGGCGTCCCATGGTTGTTGGACAAGCCTTGGCCGGAGTTCCACTCTGGCAAGTTGGTCCTGAAAATAGGCATCCTGGTGTTCCATACATTATTTTTCCAGGTAATTCTTATATCTGAGACCTTTATTCTTTTTCCCTTCCTTTTTTTTCTTTTTTTTTTTCTGGCATCAGGCTTGTGGTTGTCTATGAATTATTTTACTTACAAATGAAAAATGTTTGAATTTCCACAGGAAATGTTGGTGACAACAATGCAGTGGCGGAAGGTGTAAAAAGTTGGGCACGCCCAATTAGACTTTCGTCGATGAAAGAGCTTCTCCTTGTGAGAACCTCTTGTATGTAGTTTTAATAATTTAATTTCCTGCCTTCAGAATATGACAAAAGAATTTCATGTGAAGAATGGACAAAAAGATGGATATGCTGTTGGAGCATTCAATGTTTATAACCTGGAAGGTGTTAAAGCAGTTGTTGCAGCTGCAGAGGAGGAAAACAGTCCAGCCATTTTGTAGGTGAGAAGGGATGGTCCACTTGGAGAATGTTAATGGTGTGAGGTTACATTTTTCGAGTTTTTTTAATATTTTTCCAATCGATTCGATCAGTAAGCTTCAGAATATGAATAAGGGGCAAAATGTTGATCTATAGGCAGGTGATTGCATCAATATTCTTATACCCCAAGGGTGAACTCAAACACCACTGTTTGGGATGTGTGAAAAGTGTTAGGAAACATGATTAATTGACATTATTGGTGCTTGAGGTGTTTTAGAAATATTTTAGAATTCTTCATGATTTAGAAATCAAAATATTTCTCTTAGGAAACTAAATTTCTAAAATCTGGAAATTATTTTGAAATCTGAAAATATTATTAATCTCTTAGAACAGTTAATTGAAATATGAATATTGCTGATTTTAGTTTTTGGAATGTTACTAATGTTGTTGTTTGTTATTTCTGAAAATTAGAATATTGTTGTAAAACAATGAAATTCTGAATCTTGTAGTTTTTGAAATTTGAATTTTTGCAATCAATTCTAGAATGTTTGCATTTCTGGGTTTGCTCTCTCTATTTGTTGTGATCAAAATCTCTTTTCAAAATAGAATGTGTTTTAAACCCAAAAATTGATTCTTGCTAAAACTTGCAACAGATATTTCTTTAGAATAATTTCAAAATCTTTTCTTTAACAGTTTTGGAATGAATATCAGTTTTGCTCTAAATGTCTATATGCTCAAAACTTTCATAATATTGATATTATCATTATTTTAGAAAATGTTCTACTGATTTTCTGAAAAAATGGAATGTTTCAAAATAGCACTGTAAACTATTTAGAATGTTTCCAAAAGGTTGTTATTCTCAGTTTTTGATTCAAATATTAGTTTACTATCAAATCTTCTTGCTCAGAATTTATCAGAATATTGGATATAAAAAATTCTGCTGCTATTAATTTTAGAAAACTGAATATTGCATCTTGCTATGAATCAAAACTTTTTTCAGAATAATGGATACATATTCTCAGTTTGAAATCTTGCATATTAAGTTGGAAATTGAAATACAGTATCTTGTAGTTTTCTTTTAGAAATCGAATGATAGAATAAGATCTTGCGTATTTATTTGGAAACAAATTTTTGCATTGTGTGGTCTTTGGAAATTGGATGAAAATTCTGAAAACTTGCACATTAAAGCTGAAACTCTGTATCTTGGAAATTCTGAAAATCAAATGATGTTATTTTTTTTGAAACAGAAACTTTATTATATTAATATAAATAGTTACATCCAGATGAGATATCCGTCACATTACAAAAACTGTGATATTTTGTCACCATTACATAGCCAATCCCAAAATTTATAACCCTTCCCTAACCTAGATGTAGAGATCCATGTGGCAAAAAGAATATTGGATCTCTCCCAAAGCTGTCGAGCATTCCTATACTTCTCCAAAAAGAACCTATTATTCCTCTCTTCCCATAGGCTGTACCAAATAGCTGCCAAAATCACCTTCCAATATTGTTGAAGGTTAGCCACCGTCACACTATCTGGGGATTGATAAAACCGACCAACTGTTGGAGGTGTGATTGCTTCATGATGATTACTCCACTGACTCCACATGCTCTTCAACATTTAGCACTCTTCAAAAATATGAGTGATCGATTCCCTGTTATTCCTGCATAATAGACACATATTTGGATTAAGATAAAGCTTTTGTTGCCTCTTCTGAATGTTATCTACGATGTTGAGCTTATTTAGTCTCACAAGCCAAATTAACATTTTGGCTTTCATAAGAGCCTTTATGTTCCAAATAAAGTCTGTTGGAACATAGACTCCATTCTGTTTTTGAGTACTGAAACTGTCTTTGAAAGATTTCACCGAAAACTGGCAGTTTTGCTCTAATGTCCATGTAGGTTTGTCTTCAATGTCTGTTTGTTGGAGCTGAAAACTGTGAAGGAGGCTCAACATGTCACTTACTTCGTCCATGTGATTGTCCCCAAGGTTGCTACTTATATGTAAGTTCCAAGCCCATTGATTATGGTCCATTGTAGCTAGTTTGGTTAGGAATTCAACGACTGTACCTTATTTTCTGTTAGATAATCTAAAAATGTTTGGAAATTTATCCTTCAATTTATCCCTCCCACTCCATATGTCATCCCAAAACAGTACATTATCCCCTTTACCTACTTTCCATATAATGTGAGGTCTTGTTTTAGTGTATAGCCGATGGATGTCTTTCCATGGAGATTTATGGCTACATAATCTGCAAATTCCTGCTTCTCTCCCAAAGTGTTTCTGACCATGTATATTTTTGACAATCCTGGCCAATAGTGCCATTGGTTGTGCCATCATTCTCCACAACCACTTCCCTTTTAAGGCTTTGTTAATCTTCCTCAAACCTCCTATGCCCAGCCCTCCTTTTGAAACATCTTTACACACTTGCTTCCAACTGACCATATTTTTACCTTTAGTATCCTCCTCACCCTTCCATAGAAAGTTCCTCATCTATCTTTCCATTTCATCAGCAATCTTCTTTGGCAATCTAAATAGAGACAGATAATAAGTAGGTAAAGCTTTTAGGACAGACTTGATCAAAAGCAATCGACCCCCCCTTGAGAGATAACTGCGTTTCCATCCTGCTGTCTTCTTCCTTACTTTAGAAAGAATTGGCTCCCAAAAGGTAGCTTTGTTTGGATTACCTCCTAGAGGCATTCCCAGATATTGGATAGGCCAAGTTTGAGACTTCCATCTCTTTAGCCCAAGATTCAACTATGTGAGAGCTTATATTGATTCCTAGCAAGCTGCTTTTCTTTCCATTCACCTTCATTCCTGTAAGGAAACTAAAGGTATGCAGGATGTTCATCATCTCTATCAGCTCCTCCTTCTTGCGAGGTAAAAAGAGGAGGCAATCATCCGCGAAGAGAATATGGGTGAGAACAATGTTTTCCTTCCCAACTTTCATTCCGAATATTTTGCCCGCTTGTCTTGCCTGTTCAATGCGTCTTGTTAGAGTATCAGCTACAACAGTAAACAGGAATGGGGATAAGGGGTCACCTTACCTTAATCCTCGAGTGCCATTAAACTTACCTCGGGGTCTACCATTGATGAAAATTGAATAGCTAACTGAGGAAAGGTTGGCCATAATCCATCTTCGCCACTGCTCACCAAAACCCTTTTGTCTCATGACGAAGTCCAGGAAAGTCCATTTGACAGAATCATAAGCTTTGGCTAGTCTATTTTCAGCAACATACCTTCCTTTTTATGCACTCTGTGGTCTTCCAAAACTTCGTTGGCTATAAGAATGGCATTAGTAATCTTCCTATCTTTGACAAAAGCCATTTGGTACTCACTAACCGTTTTGGGAAGGACAGCTCTTAGACGGTTAGCCAATGTCTTAGCTATGATCTTGTATAAGCTCATAGTGAGGCTTATCAGCCTATAGTCTTCCACTCTTACAACATTTATCTTTTTGGGAATCAAACATATATATGTTTCGTTGACTTTCCTGTTAATTACTGCATTAGCATAAAACTCCTTCATGCACTGGATAATATCATCCTTGATCACATCCCATGACTTTTGATAGAAAGCCATAATAAAACCATATGGACCAGGGGCTTTAGTGCCATTGCAGCTAAACACAACTGCTTTTATTTCCTCTTCTTCAAAATCCCTTTCTAACCATCTTCTATCCTCTTCTGATATGCTCTGCCAGTCCAGACCATTGACCCCCTAGGTGACATTATTCTGTTCTTTGAACAGATTAGAGAAATAAGCAACTACCATATCTTGAATCTGCTCATCACATTCCACCAAATTACCTTCTTTGTCCTCTAGTTTGGTGATTGCTGCCCTAGTTTTTCTAATAGACAATATTCTGTGAAAGAATTTTGAGTTAAGATCTCCTTCTTTAGCCCATTGCATCTTAGCTTTTTGTCTTGTTTTTCTTTCTTGCTTACATTCGAGCTGTAAAATTTCTCCCAAAATCTTTTTCCTTTCTTCCCATAGCTCCGGATTGTCCTCTTTTTCGATCTACTTATCCAACTTTTGAAGGTTATTCATCAGATTGGCAAGCTTAACCCCTTCCTCTTCCATTTGATTTTTGTGCCATTTCCTCAACTCCATTTTGAGATTCTACAACTTTTTCATAGTTCTGAAGCCTTCCCAGCCCTGACTTCTATCACTTGTCCAGACCTCCTGCACTAATTTTTGGAAATTTTGGTGTTGTAGCCATACGTTTTCAAATCTGAATGGTGCAGGACCCCATTTGACCTTCTCAGTATTCAAGATAATGGGCCAATGGTCCGAGGTTAGTCTTTGAATACCCCACACTTGTTGGTGACTGAACTTATCCCCCCATTGATTATTGCAGAGAAAACGATCTAGCTTGGATATAGTCAGATTTTGTCTACCGTTACTCCACGTGAAGAAAAGATTCTTTATATTCAGTTCTTGGAGCTGCATATCTTGAATCCATGTATCAAACATCTTCATGTTTGTGGAGATAGTATTATTGTTCCTTTTTTCTTCCATACTTCTAATCATATTGAAATCTCCCCCCAAGCACCATGGTCCCTGTATATTGGACGACACTGCTGAGAGCTCGATTAAGCATTCCTTTCTACCTTCATTATCACATGGTCCATAAACTGTTGTGAACCATCATGTAAAACCTTCTTTGTCAATGAACTTTATGGTGATGGAGAAGCTACCATCCCAAATCTCATTCACCTCTATACTCCGATTATCCCACATTATCAGAATGCCCCTCGAAGACCCCTCAGTTGGCAGGTATGTCCATTCCACAAATCTTCTTTTCCAAACCTCCGAAACAATACTTCGATCTATAGTCGCCTTTTTTGTTTCTTAGATGGCCACTATATCAGCTTTAGAGGCACATATAGCTTTCTTTATAAGCCTCCGCTTGTCCCTCTGACCACATCTTCGGATGTTCCAACTAAGTATCTTCATAGAAAAAGCCAAAGCCAAAACTATGAACTGTTATCACTGTACTACAATCAACTGCGCATTGATTGATTCCAAGAAAACCCGAGCTCTGTCAACTTCTTCCTGTTGGGTTGTACTGTAAGTCTCATTATCTGTTATTGAATGTGTACCTTTGTGGTTCCAGTTTTTTGCCCATCTGAATTGACTTTTGGCATTGGTGGTATGAAGCTCTACCCAGAACCCCCCATTCCCGCAGAAGAATCAGATTGGGGAGAGTTATGTGTATAAAAACATACCTGGTCTGGTTTGTCGCATCCTCTCCTGTCCATGCCACTTGAAGGTTCCTCCTCATCACTTGTCATCTCCACGGCGGTGTTCTTCGAATATGAGAGTCTAATTGATCTGTATTGCTGGTCGTATGAGTGAAGGTCAGACTCCGAATCATAGTCGGAAGTCGATTCCTTTGCATTTTGGGCTTCCCAATAGGCTAAGAGGGTTTTTTTTTTCAGATCTCTCCTTTTGGGGCTCTAGCATAGACTCTTAGCTCGGCCCATTGTTTATTTACTTTGGAACTTTGTCCCACCACATTTGTTGGCCTCATATTCACTGCTAGGTCGTATTTTCCGGTCCATTTTACTTGGTCTGCTTTGTGGCCCACTGCAAATGAGTTTTGGGCTGGCCCAAGTTTCGTATCCATGGAAACGTCCATCTGGCCCTGTGGTTTAAAACCACCCATTATCCCTTTACCCAAGACCCTCCGGTATCGACCCGAATCCGATCCACTATGGATCTGTCTGGCACCCCTTCTGCCATCCGTGCCACGTGTCGACTCCCCAGCGATAGCTTTTTCCCCTTCCCTATGCCGCGTGTACCGTTCCTCTACTCCGCCATCTGACTCCTGACTCGATTCCAGTCGGTCGCCATCATCTTCCTCGATTATCGCATCGTCGTCGTCGCTGCTCAAAACCTCAATCTTCGACTGTTGCCGGTCGCTGAAACGCCATTTTTTGGCGTGTCTCAGAACATCCCTATGATCATCCGCAAGCTTTTCCAGGACCTGCATCTGTAGTTCCTTCACCTCCATCGCCCAGTTTCATTCCAGCTCCACCAACCGCAAGTTTTGTATTCCTTCTTCATTGTAGATTTCGAATTCTTTAGGTAAAAACCCAGATTCATGCCCTCTCAGACGAAGAAATGCCATCTCCATAGATTTATTTGATCTTGTCACCTTAGCAATATCAAGAAGACCACTACATGCTTCGCCAATCCTATCAAATGTGATGATGTTCCATTTGCTTGGTGGTATTCCTTCCATGCCCATCCAGCTATTTCTACAGGCGACCTTCGCCTTTCCGTCGTTCCAACCTTGCTCCCATTCTTCGATATAAAATCCACCAAGGAGTGTTTGGAAAAGATTTCTTCTAAGTCTCGATATGTTTTCTTCCTCCCTGCAGAAGATTATGCCTCTCGCTATGTCCAATCTCCGAATGAAGATTTCTTTCTTCAGTAGCTGCCAAACTGACCTTTCCTCCACCTTCCATGGGGTTTCATCGGACGTCCTAGTGATTAGGAACTTATTCTCCTCTCTGTGTTGTTGTCTGACATCCCCTCCAACGACCCTGTTTCTCCTAAGTCTTCGCTTCTCTTCCCCCTCTCTTTTCCATACTCCTTTATTCCTATCCTCTTCCTGGGTCTCCTTCAATGGTTCCAACCTCGTATGGCTTCTTTGTTCCTTGAGCTCCTGTTTAAGATGCCTACTCGATGTCTCCTGTACCACTGCATCCACAGATTACCAAAGGTTTCTCCATGCTTCTGTTGTAGTTTCTTTTGGTATAACTACACTTTCGAATTTGCCATTGATAAACTTTGTAAGTTTAATGAACCGTCCTCTGTCGTTAACAAATATCTCCATTGTTAGGCTAAAACCAGGTCCACGAAACATGCTAACTTTTTCCTTCCTTCCGTCCCTTGCCAATATATGCTACACCTTCTTCTCTAACTACCGGGCTGCTTCCTTTGTCAGAGTAAAATGGTAGACACCTTGTTTCGTGACTTTCTGAAGGATTATCTCCTCGCTATCAGCAGTGTAGCAAATAGAAAAATATTTGAATCTTGTTGGGAAAGACACATACTTCCATTCCCCATTTTCGGTTTTCCTCACACAGTATTGAATGTTTTGACTACTAGTTTGACTATTCTTGTGGACCAGATCACTTGGTTTCCATTTTGGGTAACTGGTTACCTCCTTCTCCATTTTCACATTTTGTATTTGTTCTCTCCTAGCACATTCCTTCCTTCTCTTGACCACCGTCCAACCTACTGTATCTGATTGTTCATTTTCAGTCTGTCCTTGCATGAGCACATTTTTCCAACTCTTTGTTGCCCTAAGCTGATTTTTCCTATGTGCTGTCACTAAAGTGGATGCTTGATATTCTTGTCGTCTTCCTCTTTGGTTTACTTCCTTTCCTATTTGATATCCAGAGTGCTTATCCCATCTCCATTCGTTCACGCATTGATCATCTCGCCATCCGTTTCTCCGTTCACCGTTCTGTTCTCCATTCGTGCGTCCCTCTCGCCGTCCAGTCGTGTATTCCACTCACCATCCGTCCACTCGCCTTCCAGCCATCCCGCTATTGGATTGCATTAAGAGCTCCAATGGCTTTCGAAATTAGTTCATGAAATCAAATGTTGTATACTGTTATGGAAATTGCATATCTGTTAGGAATGATTTGATTCTCTAAAATAATTTTTCAAAATATTTTCATAAATGTTTCTGGGGTTAGTTTTTAATGTGAATCTCTCTTCAAAATAGAATATGTTTAACCCAGAAACTGTTTCTTAAATAAAATCTGCATCAATTATGTTTTAAGAAAGAATGCAAAATCCTTATGAATTGTTTTTAGAAACAAATAGGTTGACATTGATCCTTGTTGTTGAATAAAAGCTTTCAATCTACTCAAATCAGAAGGGGATTATAGTTTATGGGAGAATATCAAGGATTGTTGTTGTTCTAGAAAGTTTTCTGAATTTCTAGCAAGACTGTCGCAACAAAAGATGCAACAGTATATCGAACAATCTGCTAGAAAGAATTTTCAAAATCTGTTTCTTTAAAGGAAAGCTCTATTTCTGCACTCTATTTATTTCGATCGTGTCTAAAGCTTTTTTCATTACTTTGAAGCACTCCAAACGACAATCATTGCGTTGCAGATTATTGTATTATTGAGAGCATTATTATCTTTATTTTTCTATTTTTATTGAGTCATCAAAGAAGTTGCAGTATTTTCTACTCTGTTGTTCAGCACACACAATTAGGACTGTTGGTGGTGGCTAAAGGAAATCTGTAGAGATTGACTGCTGTCTTCTTAACGAAAGTTCATCTGGAATCCAGTGTTTGAAGTATACTCCTGTGGGTTGAAGTGCCTGCTGTATATTGGTGTAGCTTGCAAACTATAGTGGATTCTTGAACTGGGCAAGGCCCCGCAAACATAGGCTGTTGAGTTGAACTGTGTGAACATCTCCTTGTGCCGTTTCCTTTCCTACATTATTTTTATTTCCTGCTGCACATTATTATTCCAATCTATTTACTAATTTCACATAAATTTCAGATTGGTTCTAACTGTTTTAGTGACTTCCTAATCTAACAAGAAGGAAAGCCTGGAACAAGCATATGCAATGACATTTTGCCTTTAGCATAGATTCTCGGCTTGATTGTAGAATGCAAAGTTTCTGCTTTTAGAATATTCCTAGTGTAAACTAAAACAAGATGGTGTTAGAACCATTAGGATACCTTCTACTATTCCACTAGAGGCTCTGGCATGTAACACCCCGGTTCCCGGATCTTTCTTCTAGGGCTCCCTCGGGCCCATTCGCTCAATATGCAGGACTATTCGGTTGGGAAGCCGTCGCTGCATCATCCGTCGAGAACCGGAGTGCTACATTATCTTTTCTAAATCTATCAATGCTCATATTCTATTATATTTTTTTTCCTTATAGTAATAAATCAAGTTACTTGAAAACCAGCACAATTTTTTATTTAGAAAAAAATATTAAAATAATTAACCTGAATTAATGAAATTACAATTGAAAAGAAAAACATTGGTTTCAAACTTGAACGATTCAAGCGTTTTTAAAATAGTTTCAAAATATTTGATTATGTATAAAATATTTTTAACAACATGTAAGAAAAGGACACATATCCAGTTTAGTCAAATGTAAAAATAAAATGCGCAGCAA
>JAJIYU010017581.1:0-11603 GCA_030144865.1 Tinospora cordifolia | reverse complement strand
ACACAATTAATCCCAGAAATTATTTCTCTCAAGAAATTTCATTTTCCTCCTAATTTCACATATTTTCCCATTTTTCTCACTTCTCCAATAAATAATATAAATTTGAGAAAATTTGATATAAATCGTTGTATTTCCATTAAAAATTCTAGAAAAATGCATATATCGTATTTGAAAATTTGCACATCAAAACATGGGTCGTCACACTTAGTATCCCCTTACTAGTTTAGGATTTCATCCAGAGGTAATGCCTAAGGGCTGGTCACTTATTCAGGAGCATAACTTGGGAGTGAGGACACACTCAATCCTCAGTCCCATCTTATTACTATCACAGACTATGATAGTAATCTTACCACTATCCTGGACTAGGATACTAGCGTCGATAAACAATCTGGGTTGGGGACGCCCATGATGACACTATATCACCGACCATGATAGTAGTATCACTGCCCCGGTACGTGCTTAGAATTCTTGATCAACTTTGTTCACTGTGATAACAAGTTTAAACATAACTACTATGCTTAACAACATCAAATTTCAATAACATATGGGAGATTTTGAAAACAAGTAACCATATAAATCAACATTCAGTTTACACAACATATCACTTTAAAACAATGTTTCTCATACTTTTGAATCACATAGCATGTTAAAATCATACAACATACATACATCAAAATCAATACTTTATAGTCACATACTAGCATGCTTGTAACATTCAATCAAGATAAACACCCAATCATGCATGAAATCAATCAATCGTTGTTACAACACCCTAGCATGTTTCTAGATAGAACATCCAATAAAAGAGAATTCATGCTCTATTTTTAAAACCCAAATATTAAGAGCAGGGTAATCATCTCCACCTCAATAGTTGATTCCCTTTGAATCCCTATGTTTGTTGCTCCAATCCATCTCATGTCTCAACCTTTAAAGATTTAAGCTGTTAGTCTCAAGGATCAAAGAGTTCTATAACATTTTAAAACATGATTTAACAACCCTTTACCCAAATAGTCTATAATGTATCAAGGAGGGTCTATTTAGAAAGGTCAAAGTACTGTTTTAATTCTATGTATCGTGGTAGAAGAAAGTAGTATCGTGGTAACCATAACCATATGTAAAACATGAAGGATACAATTTAATGCAATATCACGGTAACCAGAATGTAAAATGTGTAGAACGTATATTCTAGGATATAATGTACTGCCGTGGTAATCCCTAGCATTACTGCGGTAACCAGAGTGATCATCAATTTGTATGGGTCTCGAAACAAACATCCTACCACAGTAGTAACTCGAATTACTGTGGTAACCAAACTGAAATCATGCAATCCATCATGTTTTTTTTTTCCTTTTCTTCCTTCCCCATGAATCTAACAATCTAATATCTTCAATTTATTGTTAGAATACAAGAGCTAGATACTAGAATAGGTTAGAAATGTTATACATTAGTGGATCACTCCAGAATAACTTGTTGATTAGTCATGTTGTAGCTTCAACTCCTTGGATCCTTTTAAGCTGTTTGAACTCTGTTTTAATGGTGGAAAACCCACAAGAGCTCTTAGAGATGGCTAGAGAGTTGTTCTTCACGAAGATAAGAAAAATAGAAGGAACCCAAGATCATAAGAACAGTATATTACCTTATAAACAGGTTTGCCAAAAATCCATGACAGAAAAGCCTAACTTTGAGTGTTGTTCTCGTTGTTTTCTCTTGTGGGACGAGTTGGGAGAGAAGGGAGAAAACTCTAGTTGACTAGAAGTGAGGAAAACAATGAATTTTGTCACTTATTTACAGGTGAAGGAGGAAGAGACACCCAATTTAGACTTTGAATAGGTTTGGGACTCTTTGTTGGATGGGATTGCATGTATCTAGGATTTCCTTGTATCTATCTTGATTTAACCTCATCTGATTTCATATCAATCATCCATATATACCAATTTGCATGAGATAACCGTGGGTGGTGAGTTTGATCGAATTACGTGCATTATTAGAGAAACCACAATTTTCATGTAGGCCACGCACTACTACGATAGTGAATCCATTATTGTGGTAATTAGAACATTTTTTAGGTAGTTACATCATGTGTCATTGATCTGAATCATATTGATAAGGCTCTCCTTGATTTTGGAGCAAGTGTTAACTTGATTCCATACTTAGTGTACACTCAATTAGGCTTTGGAGAATTGAAGCCTACCTCCGTTACTCTCTAGTTAGCTGATCGTTCTATTAAGATCCCAGGGGATATGGTTGAGGATGTTATCATACGAGAAAATTCTTTTTCCCTGTAGATTTCATCATTTTAGATATTCACCTGTCTTTGAGCTAGTAATAAGATTTCTATCATTTTGTGTCATCCATTTTTGGGTACATCTAATGCAATCACCAACTGTAGAAATGATGTCATAAAGTTATCATTTGGAAATATGAAAATTAAACTTAATGTTTTTAATGCTGGAAACATCCACCAGACTTCGAGGATATCCATTATGCTAATATGATTGAGAGTTTGGTGCATGACACATTTCTTGAGCAAACCTTATATGTTCCTTCATTACTTGGTTTCCTCAATGTTGTGATGAGCCCATGGAACTTCATGAACATCTAGCTAATCTGATTGCTATGCAAGGTGAGGATCTTCCACTTATGCCTCAATTATTAGTATCTAGGATTGAGCCTCATGTAGCCCCCTCTATGGAGGAGCCACCCACCTTAGAATCTAAGCCTTTGCCTCATGAATTAAAGTATCTATTTCTAGGTCCATAGAATACCTTACCTATAATCATTACCTCTAATCTAGATTTAGCACATAAAGAGAAGCTTCTAAATGTGCTAAAGAACTATAAGAAAGCTATAGGGTGGTCCATAAGTAATAGGGTAGTCACATCTATCCTTACCTTAAAATAACTAATAATCTCCCCCTTGGCCTATATATTAAGTCATAGTTTAATCAAAGACATGATATGCATTTTAAATGTTAAATCCTTTCTCACATTGGACGTCATATTAATTATAACAAAACAAAAAATTAGTAACGATCATACCAGTTGTTTATCTTTAATGTGACATATTTCCTTCTATATATTACAAAATTAGTTCAAAGCTTAAGGGTGATCTATAACGCGATTTACTATAATGGTCTAATAATAATGTCTTTATGAATGATAAATCTTGTCAAGATTTATTTCACTACTTTATGTATATATACCAACAATAAATAACAGTATACTTAAATTTTGAAAACCATGTAATGAGCTCAAAGTGTCAAATACATAAATTACGTAAACAATAATTCTTTTATCAATATTGATACCCAATAATGCCCTTTTTTCCAATGTTCATTAAATTCTTTTGGCGGCAATCCTTTTGTTAAAGGATTTGAAATATAAGATTGGTGCTTATATGTTCAATCAATGCTCTTTGTTTTAGAACATCTTCTTTAACAACCAGGTATTTTATTCCTGTATGTTTTGAGAAGAAGACTATTGTGACATTATCACAATAAATTTTCAACAACTTGGCTATATTGTCAATAATTTCAAGTCCTAAAATCAAATTCTACAACCATAAAACATGAAATGTGGTTTTATAATATGCCATATACTCAACCTTTATAATGGACACAACAATGATAAATCGGTTCACACTTTTCTATAATATTGCTCCTCCAGCTTAAAGGACCAAATAGCCAAATGTGGATTTTCTTGTATCTACACATTCAACAAAATTTGAATTTGAGTATCCAATCACCTCAAGATAATTGGACCTTCTACAAGTGAGCATGTGATTTTTTGTTCCTTACAGTGATCTTAATAACTTTTTGTAGTTTTTTAATGATCTTATCCATGATTACTCTGATATCTACCTAGCATTCTAGCTACAAAACTAATGTTTGGTATTGTGCAAGTTTGATCATACATCAAACTCTTAGCAATCGATTCATAAAGAATCTTTTCCATTTCTATGCATTCCATTATGTTATTTGGGCATTCTTTAAGACTAAATTTATCTCCTTTTCTAAATTAAAACAACACTTGCAATGCATATTTCCATTTTGAATCTCTCTAAAACCTTATTGATATGTGCTTTCTAGGACATCCCTAATATTTTTTATTTCAGAACCAATCACGTAGGATGCTTCACCCGTATCATTTATTTCAAAGTTTTTAGAAAGAAACTTCTTGATTTCATTTAATAAGTCAAGATCTTTAATAGTAAGCAAGATACCATCACAATATAGGACTAGAATTATAAATTTGCTCCCATTGATCTTCAAGTATACACATTGTTCAAATATGTTTTCCTTAAATCCAAAAGAAGTAATGGTATCATTCAACTTAAGATAACATTGGCAGGAGACTTGTTTAAGTCCTTTTCAAAATACAAGAAAAGGTTTCACTATAATCAACACCATTTTTTTAGTGTAACCCTTAGTAATGAGTCTAGCTTTATATTGTACAATGTTGCCCTTGGAGTCATGTTTGGCCCTAAATACCCATTTATACCTAACTCTCTTGCAACCCTTTGTCAACTCAACAAGATCCAAAATTTCATTAACATCCATGGATTTCATATCTTCATAGCATCTAACTAGTTATTAGAATTTTCACTTTCAATAGCTTGTAAAAATGAAGCTGAATCTTTATCAATCCCAAAATCACCTTCTGGCTCTTATAAGTAAACCACAAAATTATTAGAAATAGCTGATTTTCTGTCTTTAAGATCTTCTTAATATTATTTCATGTGGTTCACAAGTTGATTAAAAGTGACTTCATTGTTTGGTGTTTGGTCATTAATTTGTCTTTCTTGCAAATTGTTAAAAAATTTCAACAACTCTAGGAATATTTGCTTAAGAAGAAGTTATTGGGAAAGACATGTGCATTTCAATCTTGAATTTCCACTTTATGTGGTTCCAAACTACCACTAATTTCACCATTTTCAACGAATCTAGCATTTCTAATTTCAACTATTCTTGTCTTATGGCTAGGACAATAGAATCTACACCCTTTTTCTAGATAACCAATGATGAATCCGATTGTTATTCTAGAGTCAAACTTCTTTCTATACGAATTATAGATTATTACTCCTGTTGGGCAACCTCTAACACGTAGGTGCCTCAAAGTAGGTTTCCTTCCATTCTATAGTTCAAAAGGTGCATTTAGATCTTGCCTTTCTTTAAACCCTATTTAACAAGTAAATGGTTGTCTTTAAAATATACATCCACAATTATAAGGGTAGAGAAGAATTGATCATCATGCCCCTAACCATATCCATTAAGGTATAGTTACATCTTTTAGCTACACCATTTTGTTATGGTGGACCTGACATTGTATATTGAGGACATATGTCATGTTTTTCAAGGAATTTAGCAAATGGACCCGAGCATGGTCAAGTTTCATTGTATCTCTCATAATATTCACCACCTCTATCAAATTTGACTATTTTCACTTTCTTATCTAATTGTCTTTCTACCTAATTGAGAAATATCTCTAAGGCATTTAGTACTTGAGGTTTTTCATGCAACAAAAAAATATAACTAATGTATGAAAAATTATCAATAAATATGATGAAAAGTTTTTCTCCACCAAACAATGAAACATTGAAAGCCCCACACATCTTTGTATAATTTGAAGGAGTTTCATGCGTCTTGTGGCTTCTTTCTTAACGATTTGTTTTATATATTTTCTTTTAATACAATTCACACAAATGTGGTGATCAATTAAATTCAATTCTAGAAGAATTTCATTCTTTACTAATCTTGATATTCTTTTTTTTTTTTTGGATGTGACCAAGCGTTAATGCCAACAAATAAGTCGAGGTTTCATTCAACAAAGCTTGTTCACTACCAACTTCATGATGTAAGGTAAACAAAGGTTCAGCGAAAAGATCATCAAGCTTTAGTTTGTATAAGCCATCACAAAGAAACTCAAACGAATAAGATAATTATGTTTGAACAAACTAAGAGACCCATTGCAAAATTTAAAAGAATATCCAACAGTATCAAGTTTTGACAATGAAACTAAGCTTCAAGAAATAGTAGGCATATAAAGAGTTTGAAAAAGATCTAAATGATGTTGAAAATCAAATGGTAGGTTCCAATGGCTTCAAGTGGAGCTTTAACTTAATTTCCCATGAAGATAAACTTTTCACTTGGATTTATGGTTTGGGTTGTAAGGAATTCTACAACATGTTAGTAACATAAGTGGTACATCCATAATCAATTCACCAATTATTATAAGAAACTTTTGTTAAATTTGATTCAAAATGCACTAACGCACTAGGCTTACCTTTCTTTTTGAACTATGCCTTACATTTCAACCAATCTTTCTAATAGTGCCCAATTTTCTTATAGAAATGACACTTATCATTCTTTGGTTCATTTTTAGATATTGAAGCAAATGACACACTAATTTTATGTGGTACTAACTTTACGTTTCCTTTATGCTTTTTTATTTTCTTCCCAACACCTTGATAAGCCATGAGATTAATCAAGTAAATTTATTGTTTTTTGAGCTCTGCTTCCTCCTGAATAAGCATGTTGTGCAGTTTATTCCCATTCCATTTGTCCTTCATAGTATTATAACTCATTTGGAATGTACCATCCTTAAAAGGCAGAGAGTCAATAATAAATTGAATAAGGTAACTTTCACTCACTTCCATTCCCATTCATCTTTTTGTTATATTTGTCATTTTAGTAATATCCTCGTGCATGGTCTAAGAATCGCCAAACTTAATGGTGGCCAACATACCTATTATAGGCGACTTATCAATAGAGCCATGAAAGAGAAATATCTTCAACAAACTTAAGATATTCCTCAATGCTTTCAGTCTCGCGAATATTATCCTTAATGTTTCTAGTAATAATTATTCACATGAACATTAAGCTTAGTCTATTAGATCTTTTCCAAAGCTCATGTGTAATAACCCTAAAATTTTATAATGCATATCGTCACTTCGGAGACAAAAAAATATATAAAATAAATAAATAAGTAAGTAAAATACTAATACTAAAAATAATAATAATAAATAATAATAAAAATAATAAGTAATAATATATATAATAGAAGCCCAAAAATAACAGAAAATGCGCGAAATTTCAAATGCATGATTTTGGTGAAAAGAAATAAAATAAGAATAATAGATTCTTATTTTTTTCTTTCTTCACCCAAATCCTGGACCCCAAAAACAAACAAAACAAACAAAAACTCACATTCGTGCGTTTCCATGTGAAGAATGAAAAAGAAGAAGAAAGAAAAGCCCCTGTTGTGATTTGGGCGATGAAGAAGAAGGAGCTTCAGCTGTGCGTCCAGCTCCTTTAGTTTTGGGTGAAGAACGAACAGAGGAAAGAAGAAGAACAAATAAGATCTGCTACTGGTGCTAGTGCACAAAGAAGTGGAGCACAGATTAGTTGTTCTGCTGCGTTTTCTATGCAAAACGAAGAAGAAGAACGAGTTGCTAGTACTGTCCGTGCGACGAAGAAGAAGAATGAGTTGCTGCTGGTGTTGTCCGCATGAGGAAGAAGAAGAATGTAGGCAGCTGCGTTCTTGTGAAGGATGAAGAAGAAGAACAAAACCAGCAACCTTGCTATTGGTGCGTTCTTGCGCAACGAAGAAGAAGAAAAAGGGAGAGCAAAACATAGTGCATTTTGTTGTGATGCTGTGTCCTCACCACCAGCGAACAGAAGAAGAAAAAGAACAATCCGCAGCTACATTTGTTGCGTTGTCCATGTGAAGAAGAAGCACTAGTTGTTGCTACGTGCTAGTGCTAACGAAAAGGATGAACAACAACAGGGACTTGAATTTTCGAACCCAGATCTGTGAATAATGATGCCCTAGATTTCGCTTTTCCTGCACACAAATCCTTCTCCACAGATCTATGAAGATGATGCCCTAGATCCGTGAAGTTCAAATCCACGGTGACATAGATCTACATGAGCACAGATCCGTGAGCTTGTTGCTTGTGCGAAGGTAAAATCGCAAAACCCCTCTTTGAATCAAGTTTTCTTGTTAAAAATATCATTTCCTAAGTGTATATAATTTTCCTTTGAAGCATACATCATTTGAGGGATTGTGAGAACTTCGCATTTGTGATTTGCATATGAAGCATGCTAGGTTCGTTCTTGAGTGACTACTGATTGGAATGTTTGATTGATACTGAATAACATGATGATTATTTGAAAATTTCCATACTCGCATGCTTAGATAATGTGAAACAATTCATGCCATGGTTGAATTTCTTAAATGTCAGTACGGATGATTTATATGCATCTTGAAGTATTAATTATAATGTATGATTTGCAATGTGCTTGTGAAACTAAAGAAGATTATATTAAGAAACAAACCACATACTGGGGTGATGATCGACCTTTATGTGTTATTATGGGTGTCCCTAACTAGACTGGTTGCGGGGCTAGGTGTCACTTTAGACCTCACCCCCCCTGTCAGGATCCCGAAAGGTAAACGACCCTCGGGCAATACCTCCGAATTCACTCCCAAACAATGAGGGGGACATCAAGGACACAAACCTTTCGGCCTTAATTGCGATAAAAATAATAAAGTGTTTGAAACACCCTAATGTAATGAAAAGTGTTTGCATGTTTTATATTTTAGTCTGAACAATGCTAGTGATGTGTTCTATGATCTATTGGACTCTCGAACTCAGCCCACTTTTCTTTTTCAGGTGACATGTGAAGCTACACGAGTCGATCGATACTAAGAAAGACTTAATTATTTTGTTAAATATATTTTTTTGAATATCTTATCTATTCTATATTTAATCTGAATAGGGCATGTGCCCCTTTCTTTTGGACTAATCGTTTTACGCATGTAATTAAAGTTTATTTTCAGCAATCTTTGGATTGTTTAAACGTTAAATATGAAGCTTCTCACTTAACTTGTAATTTCATAAATCCATTTCATTTACTTAGAAATTTTATTTCAAAAATAAAGAAGGGTAAATTTCATGTCTATTTAAATTAAGTTTTATCATTACTTGAAAAATGAACTAGAAAGGCAATTTTGAAAGAAAGAAAGATAGAGAGTAGAGAGTAGAAGAATATTTAAGTAGCGCTCCGGTCCTCAGTGGACAATCGTTTCACAACTTCTCCTGCCAAACGGGCGTGCAGCTCCGTGCGAGGCCTGGGAGCTGTACAGACTAGGGGTCGGGGTGTTACATCTTGAAAAGATCTTTCTTCAACAATAGCAGTTTCAATAAATTAGCAAGCTCATCAATTTGGAAAGCCGACTCAACTCATAAAACTCGTAGATTAAATTGAACTTGTTCACACGATTCAACAAAGCTGAGCCCATTAAACTTCATAATAAACGAAGCTTACATGTAAATAGCAACAAAACTAGATGTTGTAAAATATATTAAATGCCCACATATTAATGCTTTAAGTCATAATTCAATCACATAACCAAATTCAAATAAATGGATTTAGACAAGAATTGTTTTAACAATAATTGTATATTGATGTTTTTCCTTTGGGAGAAACAACAATATGGAAAGATTTATTTTTATATAGTTGATAATTACGTATACTTAGACATGCTCATTTTTTTTTGGATATACTAAACATGTCTAACTAAGCATGTCAATTAATCACGTACATGCTAATCAACCTTTGGGCAATTCTTAAATGTTTTATTATCAATGATATCAATGAACTTTAGTATATCCACTAAATATATTACCATGTCATTTCAATTATAAGCTTCGCATTATCATGAGTAACTAACACTACACCAATTTTAATATTTAGCAACAAAATTTTTAACAACAAAATAATTTTTGTTGTTAAATATTATTTTTAGCAACAAAAAAAATATTTTTATTACTATTTTCATTAAAAAATTTAACAAAAACAACAACAATTTTGTTACTATTTGTTAAATATACTTTCAGCAAAAAAAAAAAAAAATTTTGTTACTATTTTTTATAAAAAAAATTGTTACTCCCCACTACAAAAAGAAAAACCTAAATATATTTTTTACATTTTTTAATCTACGAACTCCTTCTTCTACTGGCTCTATTTCTCTCGCTCAATCTCCTCTTGCCTCACTCGTCTTGCTCCACCTCTTCTCACCTCGCTCAGCTCACGTCACTCCACCTCTTCTTGCTCACTCAACTTGCATCGCTCGTCAAAAGCTCGCAGATTCTTAATCTGCTCGATCTCCTCTTGCCTCGCTTGTCTTCAACAACTTACAGATTCTCAATCTGTTCTTAGTCGCAACCGCAACCGCAACCTCTCCTACAACCTTGATGTCATTTGACGACGCAGAAGAGAAATCAATGACCGCCACCGAACGAGCACCTTCGCTGTCCTTGAACTCGTCAAAACCCCCATCTCTCTTCCTCTTTGCCTCTCTCATTCTCACTTACTGAACAATCTCCAGACTCAGATCTTCGTTGGCCTCCTGGTCTCCGTCGTCGCTATTGCTTACCAAAATCATCGATTTCTGTATCACTTCTTCTTGTTTAGGCTGCCCTAGATTTGGCTTTGCCTTTGTCACCTTCTACCTTTTTAGCATTGTTACTGCCATTGTTGCAGAAGCTGCAATGGATTCGAGAGCTTCAAAGATTGAGAAAGAAGCAAGGAAAAGGGGATTAAATGAGAGTAGGGTGATGAAAGTGACCTAATTTTATAAATCTATACTAAACCGTCATTTTAATTATATTGAAACAAGTAGTGCTAATATCAACTGCTTCAAATTTCTCTGTATGCGACGCCACCTATTCAAGATGCAGTGGACAAATGAAATGCAAGGTTAGGGTTACAGATACAAGTATTTGATTTAGTTTAATATTAATTAATGGGATTCAAATGACAAAATTTTTTACGTTGGTGGCAAAAGGGTGGAGCAAAGAGGCAGGGTCGTGAAGAGAAGAAGGGGATGTAACATCTCGAAAAAATTTATATGAAATTTAAATTTTTACTAAGGAAATTGTACAGAATTGATAAATGAGAATTTTGGCAAGTCCTAATTTACCCAAATGAGGAATAAAAATAAATTTATTTGATTTTTGGAAGAAAAAAAATATGATTATAATGCATAAAATGGGATATCATAACCAAAAATATAAGGATATATGCAATTTTTGATGAAAATAGGATTAGAAAGTCAATTGGGATCGAGATTGGGAAAAAAATCCGAAAAGAAAGCAAGAAATTTGGTTGAAAAATAAAAAACAAACTCAAAATTCTGTGAACCGTAGATCTGGAATCTGGTTCATCATCCTACGACCAAGATCAGGTTTGCACGTACGCATGAGAGCACCGAATCAGCCAGATCGAACGACCAAAAATCTACACGCGTAACTCGAGGAATCGTTGATCGCGAAATCAGACCTGTAATAACCCGTAATTTTTATGACATATAAATTAATTTAAATAAAGATAAATGTGTATAAATACACGTAGTTGTACAGATCACTCGTGTACATATGTGTTAATTATATACAAGATTACTAATACAAGTTACGCGTATAAATTAGTGAAACTGTATTATGTATAAAATGTAATTTATACAGAGGTTTAGAAAAAGAAATAAATAAATTTTTAAAAATACTAAATAAATATAAAAATGTTCGAAAACAAGATTTAAATG
>JAJIYU010017580.1:0-11599 GCA_030144865.1 Tinospora cordifolia | reverse complement strand
CTCACTAACCACTCATCTCTACTCAGAACTTTTGAACAAAGCAAGTGTAATTGATTTGCTTCAACCCTTTTGCAAACAACAAACCTACCACTAGTTCCAATTATACCCATCGGAGACAAATGGATAGTTTGGCGTCCTCAGACAAAAATATATGTATATATATGCAAGCTAGAACGGTTGGCACTTCCTACCCTAAGTATGTTCATTGCTCTGTCAATGAAAAGTTTAATGAAGGATCATTATATTAAACTCAAATAGAACTTAAATGGATTTGAGTTTGAGACAAACATGGTGAAATAGGATACAGAAATGATGGCATAAGACAGAATATCATCATTTCTTCAAGTATTTTACTTAATACTGAAACTGTCACTTAATTTTGTTCAAAAATACAAAGAATACGGTCCAAGTGGTAAAACAAATTATTAAAAAAGTACAATTTGTTAAAAATAATAGTAATAATAATTTTTTTTTGAAATAGAAATAGAAAAATAATAGTAATAATAATACCAAATGCATTTTGCGAACTAACTCACCAAACAAGGACAATGACTCTTTTTAAGGAGGCGTTGAGGAAAAGCATTACTACATAACCTCCTTTGACAATGATAAGGATTTCAACGATCAAGAGGAACTATGAAAAGATGTATGGTGGTCTCACTATGGGAGACAGCCCTTCCTTTCCAAATCTAATTGTTAGCTTCAATGCTTTCGGCTACAAGGTATTAAATGTACATAGGCAAACAAAGTTCCAATGCCAAACTACTGAACCCTCTTGATGCAACTACAAAATTCCAAACAGTGTGAAACAAACCTTTCCCAGATGAGCAGCAGCAGGAACACAAGCTTTCTGTATTGGGGTAGGTTCCTTGAATCCAAGCTTGTAAATTGATTTCATCAACAAATGGTGAAGCCTCAATTCATTCCATGCATGAAATTCGGCTACTTGTTCAATATCTTCATCAGTGTTTGCACCATCCTCTTGCTCAGAAACACAAGATGCACTCGAATTTGCAGGCCCCGCCTCTATTAATCACAAATTTAGCACCAAGTAAGCTACAAACTCAACCAAAAAGACACAAAAAAAAGTCTTTCTTAACAGATTAAAGGTCCCTAGGTCAAGGGTTTCAAAATTCAAATTGTAACTAGCTGTTTAATCTTAAAGATCAACTCAAATTACAACAAATTTACTGCCAAGCAACCAATAAATTCCACCAATAAAAAACCCAATCTTTTAACAAATTGTCATAATAACAACTGCAAATGACTTTAGGTTAGCAGGGATTTCAAAAGTCATAGTGAAAATCAACCCAATCAAGTAAACTTTCAATAAGGTATAAGTTCCACAGAATAAGCGCAGAGAGGAGGGGGCGCTTCGGGGGCTGGGCCGCAAACAACTTAATAGATTACTAGTGCAATTACAGATTCATTGTGAAGTAGAACTTGAAACTAAATAGTCTTAACAAACAGCACATAGACTCACCGGGAATCCGCCCGTTCTCCTTTTTCTCCTTCTTCTTCTTCTTCTTCTTCTTATTATTATTATTATCATTATTATTACTACTCTCAACTTTCTCTTCACTTCCATCTACCGATGCATCAACCAAGACTTCTCCGTCAGATTCTTGCCTCTTCCGCTTCTTTTTCGACTCGGCCGCCAACAGCGAAGGCGCGGGAATCACTACACCATACTCGGACTCGTCCAACTCTTCCAGTGAAAAGAACCCTGCGCTTCCATTGAAAACTCACCTATCTTACTCCAAAAGAGGAACACTCTAATTCCATAAAATACACAAACAAAGCATTCAATTAAAATTACCTCCTTCGAGCTCGCTGCTTCCTCCAACCAATAGAGGCACGAACGATTCATCTTCGTTAGACACAGCTTGCTTCCATGGCAAAGCGTTTAGGCGATTGATTCCTTCGGACCGCGCTCCTTCAGCAACTCGATTTCTTCGTCCATTCTTCTTCTTCGAGCGCTGAAGCGGAGGAGAAGAAGACGAAGCGGCCATCTCTGGTACTGGCAGTTCGAATTCATTCGTAGTGACTTTTTGACCTTTTAATAGAGTCACGGGTTTTCGGGTACTCATGGGTGGGTTGACCCGAACCGGACCCGCATGTCTTTATGCGGAAGGTGGTTCGTTGCTTGGCCATGATGCTAGTGCTACCAAGAGGTAGGGTGGGAAGTCGTCTGTCTCTCTATGACCTGTTTGTTTGCCTCTCAACCAATATTCTGAGGCATCTACCATATCAGATTAATCTATTGATCTAGTTTGGCTTGCTATAAATTGTAAATGTCTCGTAATAGGACTAAGACTCCATACAACAAGGTCAATTTTAACCAATTCGAAGTCAAATATAAAATGAAACCTATTAATTTTATGAAAATTGTTATTTTGATTGTCATGATTACAAATTTAAGTTCAACTACATATGGATAACGATCAAATTAGTTATTATAAGGTTAATTTCACTAACAGTCACTAATGTTTATGAGTAATAACGGATCGATTATAGAATTCAACTTTGTAATAAAAATAAATAAATTAACTCTTTAAAATATATCATTTACGATTACTCAGTCTTAAGGTTGGCTGCTAACATGACAAAAATATTTACATGGCGTACACCTCACACCAATTGCATTAATTGTTTCTCTTATGTAGCATGTAGACCGATGTATCATTCGAGACACATCTTTCTTTTTGTTAACGTGGCAACCTTACTAACTAAAGATGCTATGTCAACAGAGAGTACATACATATACCTCATCAAAGATAGTTCGCCATGGAGAAGAAAGTCATTTCCTACTTGATTTTTATCTCCTTGTAATTATATTGACTTGTGAACTTCAAATTCTTTTTGAATCTCATCTTCCTTATTAATTCTTGTCACTGTTGAGTTTTAGTCACAACTCTTCAAGATTTCATTAGAACCATTTGGGAAACTAAGGTTTTCATTGTGATTAACATACCAAAAAAGAAAAAAAATCTCTTGCAAAAAAGGAGATGTGGACCAACATGTAAGAATTGTTGGATGTAGCAAATCAATATATTGTATCGTTCTTTTTTACTTTTCAACTATTTTTTTTTCTTTTGGCTTCCTGACGTGGGGTTTTGCGATGGAGGACCATTATTTGGGTTTTCAATTTTCTTGTTCTTCTTCTCTTTCTTTTACATTTACTGCAAATCTAGCTCAGAATTATTTTACAGGGAAACTTCATTCCAATGGAGATTTGAACAAGTGAGTAGTGATAGACATATGGTTACAAAGGCAAGATGTAATAAGATTTGTGCAATGATTTTACTAGTTATTGAGTCATAATACAAGGATGGTTTGAGACCTATAAACACTGATAAAGTATGTTTGTGCTATGTGTTGGACAATTAATGATGAAAGAAAGATTAATCTCTATGTTCAGCGCATGACTAAAACCAAGTATCAAAAGAGAATGTAAGGCATTTGATGATTCCTAAATCCACAATTATAATTGAAAAAAAATTAAAGATAAGAGTATTCATGAAAGGCTTGTTGGTCAAAGGCATGTAAATGTAAGTGAAATAGAAAAAATTTTAGGACTAATTTGTAGAAATGTAGAAATAGGGGGAACAATCCTAAACGAGGCACATGAAAGCAAATCATTTATCTATTTTCTTTGATATATAAAATTGAAGACAATTGCAATGATTTTAGAGCTACAAAGCCTATTGTACTATTTGTGGCTAAGCATGAGATGGAGGTGGAAAAAACCATTGATGATACCAATTAGATTCACCAAAATATTCTCAAAAGTGCTATTGACACTCAACAATTTCCTAAGAAAGAATGTGGCTTTGATGGTAATTGGAATGATTTGGTGGAGGAGATGATAAATATTTTCAATGAAGATGTTGATAGTGGTGTTATTGAACTAAGAGAGGGGGAGACACATGGAGGGGAAGAGAAGGAAAGATAAATGGAAGATAGATAGGATGAGAAGAGATAAGAATAAGAGGGACAATGAGAAGAAGAGGAGAGACAAACAATGGAAGAGGAAGAGAGTCAAGAATATGAAGAAGAGGAGAAACTACAAGAGAATCCCTTGTTGATAGTAACAATGACATTGAACGGGATGATGGAGATTACCAAATTGTAGTATCTGAACAAACTAATGTCGCACATAAGGATGGAGTGCTTCAAGTAGTGACACAGTTATCATTGATGAAGTAGTGAATCGTGAATTAGATTATGTAAAATTTGATGAGTTCCATACTAATAGTGATTTAGATGATGCAAATAGGGGGAGACAACTTGAATTTGATGATGAAAGAAAATTGAATAATTCTCACCTGGTCAAGAGTATGAAATTTCCTTCTTTTGTTCCATTCAAATTGCTATGTAAACATTAAATAACAAGTGATAAGGTATGTAATATCTCACATCAGTCCGACAATAGAGCAATGTCTGGGCTAAATGAGAAATTGCAAACCTTACTAGTGTCGAGCACTTTTGGGAGACTCAGGTTCGAATCTTGCCAAGAACAAAACCTTACACCTAGTCAGTGGTGGCTAAGGGGAGACAATATCGATACGTAGTGGGCCCGAGTTGTTATAGAGTATTTCCCAATAAATGACAAAAAAAAATCAATTTCTAAGTGTTTTAATAAGACATTTACTGTAACACCCCAATTCTCAGTCCTTTCATCTCTATCACGTCACATTCACGCATGAAAAAACACTCCCATTTTACATTAATTATCAATACACGTGTCACCATCGAGAACAGAGACGTTACTTTTGTCACACTCAAATCATATTAAACACTTTCTGAACATACCAAAACTTACATAAATGATTTATCAATCCTTTGAACACATCAAGAGGTTACACGTGAAAAAAATATAGAAATGATCAGATAAATAAACCATTAACTTCAACATTTAAAATTTAATAAACTGTGGAACAAAGTCCCCAACTGAAATCTTTAAAGCATGCCCTATCTAGCCAAAATTCAAACTATAAAGAGGGTCAACACTGCAAATTAATATGGAGGGTCATATCATCCAATCTAAACCACGTACTCAAATGAAAATAACATGTAAATCAATTGAAGGACTATTTGTCAGTCTATACTAACTATCAAATGAAAATATCATTAACAACCTCCATAGTGAGGTTAAAAAACTAGCTAGTAAAATGTCCTGAAGATGTTGGTCAGCAAGCACCGCCTCAAATGTCACCTGAAATAGAAAGGTGGGATGAACTCGAGAGCCTAGTAGATTATACACAGTATATCAATAATATTATTTAAATCAAATTCGAACATGCAATCACTTGTCATGCATTAAGCATTTCAACATTATGCCAAATTTCAATGGGATAGGAAAATACACCCATTATCCAACCCGGGAATGAAAGACACACTTGTCGCTCTATCTCCAAGAACTAGCGTTACACCCATTATTCTATCCTCAAAAACTAGAAATACACCCATTGTTCCAATTACAAGAACATCCATAATGATCCCTCGTGGACCACTACGATGGTACATGGTTTAAATCTTAATTTAATGTAATCAAAATTATATAATCACTTGTTTCTTCGTGTTACGCATGCATATCATCTTATCATAGAACATACGTCAAATATACATGTAAATCAAACATGTTAATCCTATCATGATATTTAAGATACGATCATGCATATCTCATATTATAAGAACATGTAATCATCAAACAAGGATAAATCAATCATGTTATTCAACATTCATGTATAACATATGAAATCATGGCATCAAATCATTATTTAAACATGCCCTAGCATGCTTCTATGCATTCAAGTAATGTAAACACACCACATGTTCAACATCAAAATTCAAATATTAGGGAGCAAGGTAATCACTTTCACCTGTCTAATAAGTTCCCTTTGGCCTTTGCTTGTAATTGTGTTAGCCTTGGATCTTTAACCTTTAAGATTTAACACAAATATTATTCGATTTTCAAGCATTATTAATGTGTTCAAATCACAATGTAATGATTACTTAGTCATGGTCGTGTGTGGTATGCAAAAAGAAACCCTAATAGATAGGCAATAGTGTGTTTTCATTTATGTGTACTGTGGTAACCAAAATGTATATGTGAGGGGCAAAGAGAAGAAGCTAACACATTACCACAATAATGTTAAGCATTAACGTGGTAGCCAAAATACACATGAAAAGAACAAACAGATCTCAAATTGTAATATCTCACATTAGTCCGACTCTAGGGGGATTCCTGGGCTAAATGAGCAATTGCGAGCCTTACTAGTGCCTAGCACTTTTAGGAGACTCAAGTTTGAATCTTAATCAAAATAAAACCCTACACTTAGTAGTGGTGGCTAAAGTGGAGACAATATCGGTACGTGGTGGGCCTGAGTTGTTACAAATGGTATCAAAGCTGCTTTAGGTGTGACGGAGGAGTGAGTCCTGAGGACATGACTGCTCAAAGGGGGCTGGATTGTAATATCTCACATTGGTCCAACTCTAGAGGGATTACTGGGCTAAATGAGCAATTGTGAGGTCTACTGGTGTCGAGCGCTTTTGGGAGACTCAGGTATAAGTCTTGCTAAGAGCAAAACCCTATGCCCAATCAGTGGTAGCTAAGGTGGGGACAATATCGTCATGGTAGACCTGGGTTGTTACACAGATGCGCTACCACGACAGGCTACCACGGTAACCAGGGGACCCTAATCGCACTACTGCAATAGTCTACGTTCCGGGCATATGAACAATGCACTACTGTGGTAGTCACGTGATTTTTAGAAACTGCATTTTGTTTGTGCGTTTCTCGTTGCCTCTTGTGTATGAAACTCTGACACACTAAACTTATGACTCAAAATCATTTATTATAATGAGTAGAAAAACTTTATATATTACTTTTGATTTGTTGAAACCCTTATGTGCCTTGAATAAGGATCTTGGCTTCTCTTAGGTTTCAATTATGGTTATTAGATCAAAATAGTGTTTTAGAACCATCGAAATCGATTTTATTTACATCTAAATGCAATGTAGCATGTATATTGGGGTTTGTGAGTTAGTTCTTACCTCGAAGTGCTTCGCAATAAGGATTTGGGCTCAACAATGGAATTGCAATGTAGTTTTCTTCTCATTTTGTCTTGTGAGATAGCCAAGAACGATTTGGGATGGATTAGAATCCATATAGAACACGTATGGAATAAGGGAGATTAACTAGTGACGGCTGGGTAGGGTTTTGGGGGGTGTTTGCGCGACTGTATATCAAAAGGAATGAAACTACACAAAGATAATAGCTTATATAATCACATATTACCGCAGTAACGTGATACACTACTATGGTAATCATGCATTACCGCTATAGTCAGGTTTACGTTGAATTTTTGGGTTTTTTGACGTTTTTGCTTACATTGTCGTGGTAATCCCAATCATTATCGCAGTAGTAGAGTCTTTTGTGTTATTTTTGTATTTTCATCAATATTGTTCATGTTTATCCGAGTATACATATATTTTATATCTATTCTACGTTTATTGACACTTGTATTATGTGATTATGAAGAGTTTATAAGTTTCATTTTATTCAAATTATTTTATATTTATTAACTCTAAAATTTTGTAAATGGTTTATTAACCTTGGGGTATTACATTTACATTCAGACTGTATGTTCCTCATTTAGTTGAAGGTGACTCCACTATTCAAATAAAATTATCCAATCTTAAAAATATACGTAGAAAGGTGTTTAAGAATTTTCACCTGACTTCTGCCTAGCTAAGATTGGATAATTTTATCAATAACCAACATAGTTAGTTATTAACTTTATAAAAAGAGTTATCAATAACTTAGGGCTAACAATTGGAGAATAAAAGCATGGAGGGCCAAGGAAAAGGTCATCAAGATGGTATATGTTCATGAGAAAGATCAATACCATAAACTGCATTATTCTGCCCTTGAGCTACAAAAAACCAACCTAGGTACAACAATAAAATTACAATAAGATGTAAATGTTTTTAAGGAGATTTGCATATGTTTAGTCCTTTTGAGGGAAGATTTTAAGTCAGGATGCAATGTTTCATTTCATTAGATACTTGTTGGCTGAAGGGGTTGTATCAAAGGCTAGTTGCGGTAGATCCCAATGATTGCATATTCTTTGTAGCTTATATAGTGGTGGATACTAAGACCTGAGCAACATGGAAATGGTTCTTGGAATTACTGTGAGATGATTTTGAGATAGAAAATAGTCATTCGGTAGCCTTAATGTGAAATAGACAGAAGGTAATGCATTAACCCTTAAGAGATCTTTTTTTTCACTTGTGGTTATTTTGCCCTTCTATTAAATTTGATAAAAAATCTTGATAACCACTAATGCAACATTTTGTAAATTTTATTAACCCTGGATGTAACATATATTTGCTTTATTGACTTTAACTTTACATGTGCGAAGTTTAGTGACCATGAGTAAATTTAAAGATTTGTATGATGACCGCCAATAAAATGCATTTTAATATTATTCTACTTAGCATACGAGAGTTGTTTGTTGCTATATAAGAACTGTTTCCAAGTGTTAAACATAAAACTATGTGAGGTATATATACACAAATTTCAGGGGTATATTTGGGGGCAAGACATTGAAAGACTTGTTATGGAATGTATCTTACTCATCGTAGCTCAAGAGACTAAATTTATTGTTGAATGACCTATAAAAGGTACATGAGGAAGCAATGGAGAGGTTGCATGACAAGTCGTTTGATACATGGACAAAGACACATTTCAAAACATCATACAAATGTGACATTTTATTGAATACTTTTATATGAATGTTTCAACATGTATATTCTTGATACAATGAATTGGGTAATCATCATCATACTCAAGTCGACCATGTTGATTTTTTTATCAAAAGTACTATGTGAAATCTTTAATTTTTTTTTCCCTTCTTCTATCCGTATCTCATAGGTACATTGTTTGAATCCATAGAAAACCCTTTCTTTTTTAGTTGCTATGGGAAACAAAGGACAAAACACAATTGATTCATCCATCTAAGTGGTTTTTGCTTCTTTTTGTTCCCATTCATAACTCCTCCCAACTAGTTCCCAATGTTTGGCACTAACAAAACTGATGGGCAAGTTGATGAAGAAGAATGACAAATGCACAAATTCATTGAGAACGGAATGGTTGAAATATGTCCAAAGATTCAAAAAAGCTTTTGACAAGTTAAAAAGACATCAATTTTGTACATCCTCAACTACTCCAACAGACTTAAAGATGTTGTTTTGGGACACGAAAGCATATATGTGGTAGATATGAGTAAGAGGACATCTGCTTGCAAAAGATGGCAACTCATGGGCAGATTATGTAAGCATGAGATTATATCCATTGTTGGCAACAATGAGACGCCATGAAACTACATTCATAAGTTTTGAAATGTGAGGACATTCATGAATATTATGTTAATCTAACTTAAGGTGAATAAATGTGGCCCAAGCATGTAGAGGATGTCCTTGCCATTCAACCACCGATTGAGACTCAAAAGAAGAGCGAAAGAAAGACTACGAAGAGAAAAAAAAGTGCTAATAGAGCTTGAGAATGTTATCACCAAGACAAAGATTTGAAGGAAAGATAGTAAAATGACATGCAAAAAATGTGATGCCAAAAGGTGCAATAAATTATTTTAGATGAAAGAGCATAATTAGAGACCTTACCATAAACATAATTACTATACTCTTATTTCATTTAATAGTTCTTTAATAAAATTATTCCATACATTTTGGGGAAAAAAAAAGCGAAATGAAGATGTGGAAAAAACAAAAGTGATAATAAAGCAATCTCAACAAAGCACAATGACTACAACATCATCCTGATCATCAACCTCTGCCTAGCCATCTATCTCAAGCCAAGCATCAGACTCAACACAACCATCAATATTTACACATCAATTAGTCTCTTCCCACTGAACCGTCACACCCCCTAGTAGACCAAGAAGAAGTTATGTTATAGTCAATCATCCCTAACAAATTAACAACTAGGTCTATTGCAACCAAGTCACCTCCTCCTAATAAAGCAACGAGGTTTATTGTAGCTCAATCATCCATTGGCAAATCTACAGTATTAACACAATGACATTCTATCATTTTAAGTTTTGTGGTGGAGAAAAAGAAGAGTCACTTTATCTATCTCTTTCTTTTCTTCTCTGTTATTAACATTTTCGTTTTCTTTTCATTAATGTTGTGCAATATCTATCTCTCCAACCTCAATCTCTCATGTGTCTCGGTTCCATGTAAGATGATCGTCTCCTTTTATCTTATGTATTATGTATCAAACTTCATTGATGAGTTTTAATTATATGGATCAGTATTCTTTCTGCATTTACTATTTTGGTGAGTTTTTTTAGCAAATGAAACCTTCTTTTTCAATTCAGGATATGATGATTATTGATAAAATAACAAATAAAGTATGGTGACTGATGATGAAATACTCAATAAAGTTTTTTGATTGTGAATGAAAGGTTATAATAGTTCATTACCTGTTGGACAAATTTTTAATAGTTTACTAACTGTTGGTGAAAGGACATATTGTACAATGACCATGGATGCAACATATTCTATGCTAACACAACTATGCCCTCACTCTCTTTTTTAACTATCATTAGCAATTATTTCCATTACACAATTGGAAACAAATGGAATCACATAACTCTCAGCTGAAATGTAAAAGAAAAACAAAATTGTCAAGACCCTTCAAGTGGGCTAATTGACAAAAAATCCGGAGTACATTATAATGAGCCTCACTCACCTAACTATTGTTTAGCTCCAAATGTTCATCTATATGAAGGTGTAAAGTAATCAATATAATGAAAGCAGTCTAATCTTAAATGTAGCAAAAATGTTATATATATATATTTAATTTACGAGATTTTTAAATAACATTTTCCTATACCACGTCTAAAGCAAACCAAAACTTTTCGAAGCAACCATACCAACCTATGAGGACAATACCCCACATATTTATGCAATCACAACTCTTCTATCTTTTTCGAATGTTGAAGAATCTAAAACAATTTAAAGAGTAGTGAGCCCTAAAAATAACATGTTCAATGAATAGTAATATCAAAATATAACTTATTCCAAATATTTTATTATGACATGTCTGTTTATTTGAACACATAAAGATGTCATGCCAATGCAAAATGTATACCATGTCAACAATAATTTGAGTTACTAACAGTTAGTGCAAAATCACGTACGAGCAAACTCAAGAAATCACAAATCCTAAATGGGCATATAGGTCTATTGAGTGAAATATAATATTCTCATCTCAAAACCATATGAGGCCAGGTGGCACCTCTAAAGATCTTCAAGCCTAACACCTATGATCATCATCCTATGTTAAATAAACCATTAGTCCATGCATTCGAACTCCGAGCTTCACAAGGAGTCAAGAGACATGCTACAAAACGTTTAAGGGACCATAACTTGATCTTCTTCATAGTTTGAGGAGCCATACTGTCGCAACCCACCTCGTAAAGGTGACGTCACGACCGGCACATAATACCATATACGCTACACCTACGTATATAATACTATGTCAGCCTCTCACTGTTAATCCTACTCAATA
>JAJIYU010017579.1:0-11659 GCA_030144865.1 Tinospora cordifolia | reverse complement strand
CAGTTTGCATTTGTCTAACATTAGATGTTTTAGAAATGTTAATTAATTCAAAAAGTTCGATAGATTTTATTACTAATAATAATAATAATAATAATAATAATAATAATAATATTATTATTATTATTATAAAAACACTTTATTTTGCATTTTTAAGTTTGAGACTAATAAGAAAAGAAGACTAGGGTAATGTAAGAAACAACCTTAGCTCAAATACAAATAAAAAAACATGATATGTATTTAAATTAGGGTTGGACTTGGTTCATCATAGATAGGAATGACTAATAACAAAGAAAAAAAAAGGAGCCATACTTATTTTTACATAAGGATGTAATTGGCTTTCAGATGCATCAAATTTATTTGCAAGCATTATAACTTCTCCTTCTTTACGCTCTTTCTCTTTCGTTTTCTTCGTTTTCTTTGAGTTCCATCAATAGCCTCTATTAATTTTTATTTTTAAATAGTTTTTGTCATTATTTCATTTTCTCTATTACTAGTTAAATTTTGCACAAACAATTAATATAATTTTTGAGAAAAAGAGACTGACTGTTGGAGCTACCACAACAACGAGTTATACATCTAAAGCATTGGAGATGAACAACTTTTTTTTTTTTTTTTTTTTGTTTTAATGTTCGATGAGGCTGAGAAATATTTTCGATAAGGTCAAAGGCCTGGAGCTTTATGTTATCCTTCTAAGGTGCTCCCATGCCGTGTACATTGTTGCCTATGAGTTCACAAAGTGTGAAAAGAACATCTTAAAAGGGTTGTTATATAGACAAAAGATAAGTATTGAGATCCTAGGTTTGAGGTCTAAGACAAGAAGGAAAAAAGACTAGTATAATATAAGAAAGAACATACATAATCAACACACAAATAGGAAACATAGTAAGCACTTGAACTATAATAGTAATGTTCCTAGTTCATCACAGACCAAAACCACCAATAGAGACATAAGGAATGACAATTATCTAAAATAGAGATGTAAATGATCATAAGAGGCATCAAATTCATTCTGTAAGTAATAGGCAAAAAGAGTTCTTAGTGGCTATTCCCTCTTAGTTTTGTCATTTTTCTTCTTAGTTTTCTTCAACTTTTTTCAATAATTTTTGTCAGAGTTCTTTTCTAGTGAGCACTTCTTATCAATGCTTTTTATCTTTTTTCGATTTTGGTTATATTTTTCACCAACAACACCTTTAATATGATCATAAAGTTATAAAGGAAAACTTTTATTTGTTAGCGAGGTAAGAAACAAGGTTGAAAAGCAAAGTACGATAGTCGGAATAGACATAGATCTTGAATATGAATTTAATTTTTTAAAAGGTAACATTTAAATAAGTAATTATATGATAGATTACTTCAGTAATTATAAACAAAAAGTGATTATGGACACATGAGTGGGTCTTTTTGTGAAATCTTGACATGGTTGGACATGCCAAGTGAGATTCCATGCATCCTTGAAATGGTGGAGAAAAGTGTGCCAAGTGACATTCCACAAGGCCATGTTTGTTGTCATTTTTCGTGGTAGCTCAATGACAACACTCTGCATCTTATTTTCTCCCTTTTCTCTTTTTTTTTTTATTTGTCTTGGCTTTCTGTGTATCTTAACATAAAACTCGTCGCCTAATTCAATCTTTTTGACCTAAAAATATTTTTCTAAAGTTTTCTAAATTTATGTGTCTGTAAGCTTACTTGACCCAGTTTGATTGTGGTTGTTTAGTGTTAACCATGATCGATTTTGAAGTTAATTATAATTTTATGACTAAACAATGGTCAAATTTTTAAGGTATTACATTAGTATTCGTCACGACTTCAAATGTGCTTAGATAAGAATTTGGCAGTAGTTATAATGGCTTGACAGTCTCTATAGTTCTATTAATAATTACAACTAATTTCCTAGCTAATTAACTAACTGTTAATTGATAGTTATATTAGTTAATTATGTTAATAAATTATATCCTAACACCTTCCATTTCTTTTCCTCTTTCCTCCATTGGTGCAACGTCACCTTTTTTCTTAAAATCTTTAACTTTTTTTTTTTTTTTTTTAAATCTTGAAATGTAATATTAGTGATTAAAACAGCAACATCGTCATTTAATAACATAATTTTCTACCAATTGCCTATCCACTTGCCCCCCCTTTTTTTTTAAATAACTTTTAAATTATAGTGTTTTACCATTCATTGTCTTTATCCTCACATTGTTATAATTGAAAAAGACAAATCTTACCCTATAGTTATTCATAAATACTAATATCTTTAATTAAGTAATAATAATAATAATAATAATAATAACATTAAAAATAAACTTAGATATTATTAATAAATGTTTAAATTCGAACACACACGCATGTATATATAAGTAGGCAAGCTTAACCAAGGAGCTATTGATTCGGTAGTTCGCTTGCCATTTTGCTTAAGAGAGGTTTCGATTTTGAGTCTCATGAATACAATAATTCTCACTAGGAGGCCCAAATCTAAAATGAGAGTGGATCAGAAGTCAAATGAAAATTTAGTCTCGAGTTACGTGTTAAACTGGCTCAAGGATACCCCATAAGAAAAAAAAAAAGCAGGCAACATAAAGTTTTGCTCTTTATGTACATATAAATAGAATAACAACTAATATAAAGCAAATAATTATGTAAAACAAGATTGGGAATAGTTTATGTTAATTTGTTGTCCAAGTTTCTATTTAGCAAAAGATAAAAGTACATATCTACACGGCCTTTGATGAAGATAAGGATGGTGCAAAAGAAGGTAAGTCTTCAGAGGACACAAAAGATTTATGTCCCTCATGCTACTCCAAGCCAATGGCTCCCACCTATACATCCACTTTAAAACTCTTCTAACATTGAGTCAACACAGCATCTTGATGGTCCAACAAAAGAGGAGACTGATAATGACCTTATCATCCTTAGGAGGAAAGCCCTCCTTCTATTTGCACCATTGGATGCTGTTCGAGATTCCCGTCATCGATCAATCGGCCCACAACCTAACTCTAGCTAGATACACTTTTTCTTTCTTTTTCTTTTCTATTTTCTTTTAAAAATCTTTTTGTTTATATAAATAACAAAAAAAAAAAATATAATATTGATCACCTTAATCTATGTGCAACCCATACAAAATTCATTTGAATGCTTTTCTAGCTCTAACTTTAGATAATTAATTAGTAAAGCTATTCATGAACCAATAGGGTAGGCTCTTTATGTTGTTGACCATAGTTATAATTAAAGAGAAACTAACCATAGTTCTTTTTATTTTTTTTCTTTTTCTTTATTCCTATCTTTTACTTATTTTATGAATTAGGCTTCTAGACTAAAGGTTTGAAGGGTCTAAATGCCATTTAACTTGCGAATTTCTTCCAATGGCCGTCGTCTTGTACTTGTTTGAAAAGTTTCTCCACTTCGAAGCAACCTAAAATGTCAAAAAGAGCTATTTATTTGATGTTTATATGAGAAAATGACATAATTAAATAATTGGCAAAACATACACATATGACTAAGCATCATATAAAAAAGATTAGATATATGTTATTTGTCTAATCTTTTCTTAAGGCCAAGTTACTACTCATTGAGATTTCACTTGAGCTAAGCGTATCTTTCTTTTCTACTTAGATGTGACGACTAATTAATCTTAATCCATGTTTTATTGATTAAAAAAGCTATAAATCAAAAACCACATCAAAAGGGGTTATTGATGTTATTTTGAGGATATGTATCACTCTCTACAGAAGAGGATTGACATTGGCTTGTTTTAGTCATTATTCAACAATTAAACGACAATAATTGTCATGATGATGATGATGATGATGTTTCTAATGATATTAATGGATACTTCTCAAATGATATTAACTTTCTAATTACTTTACTTGTATTTTTTCTTTTTATGTAACTTTAACATTTATTACTATTAAATAAATAAAATGAATGTGCATCCCTACTTTGATTGGTCATAATTAACTATACATTTTATAGCTTAAAAGCATGACAAATATGATCATGCATGATCATAAAATATACAAGAAGATATATTTATGCCAACCCTATTCTTAATTAAAATTCTAAGTAATAAAATTTAGAAAAAACCTTAAACTCTATTACTATATATATATATATATATATATTAAAACATCTAGTTGGTGCTACTTGATTGACAAGGAACTTAAAAGTATTGTCACAAACAACCAAAGCTAGCTAATATAGTCATGTCAGTTGAAGTACACCGTATAAGAAATTCAAACTTTTGGTGATGAATTGAACAGTACTATTACAATGACTATGGCACTTGATGAAGTCTTATTAGCTTGAAACCAGGCAAGACCATGCTTCCTCAATCAAGGGCAACTCTACAATGAGCTTACTGTTTTGCATTGATCAATACGCCAACTCGAAAGAAACTGCTCAATGTACAAATCTAGAGAAATCTCCCTTTTACATGTAGAGATACACATATAGATTAGAGTGTGCTCATGAGATGTTGTAACCGTGCTTGTCAAGAGTTTCAGTCACAGTTAGCTAGATTTGATTGCAATCGTCATTCATTGAAGAAAGAGGTCATTCATGTCAAGGGGCAAGGAGAAAAATTCTCACAAGCCTTATTACTAGTAAAAATTGACTTCAAGAAAAGGATAGCCATGTCCTTATTCTTTTTTTTTTTGGTCTAAAAGAAATAAGAAAAATCAAAGAAACAAAACAAAGAGTTTATATAAATTCTTAAAATTTTAAAGTGTGCTAGCTAGCCTACCAATTCCTCTATTTATGACTGTACACCACACTCTCCATTTTATAAACTCACTTTCTCTCTTGAATTGTTTTCACTATCTTTTGTTGTTTTTTCGTGTGTGTGTTAGCTTCACTCTGTTTTGTGCTAGTGCAACTAGCAGAGATGGTGGCCAAGAAAGCAAAAATTGTGATAGTAGGAGCAGGAATGTCAGGCCTTGTTGCTGCTAACAAGCTTTATACTTCCAAAGCTGCAAACGAACTCTTTGAGCTTTGTGTAGTTGAGGGAGGGAACAGAATTGGAGGAAGAATTCATACTGTCGAGTTTGGAGACGATCGAATTGAGATGGGAGCGACATGGATCCATGGCATTGGTGGAAGCCCGGTTCACAAAATCGCAAAACAAATCGGTGCATTAGACTCTGACCAGCCATGGGAAGACATGGACGGATCATCGGAAGAACTAGAAACAATCCTTGAAGGTGGTTTTCAACTTGAACCCTTCATCGTCGATCAAATTTCAAATCTTTATAGGAAAATGCTGGAGTTTGCTAGAGGGAAGTTAGCTCAGGGATGCGAAAGCAGTGGAGTTGATTACTACAAAATTGCAAGTATGGCTCTCAAGATTTGTAATAGCAGTAGTGGTATAAGTAGTAGTAGTAGTAGTAGCAGTAACAGTGGTGGTAACAAGTTAAGAAGCTTTAGTCTTGGTTCTTTCCTTCGAGAAGCGCTCAATGCTTATTGGGCTTTGGTCAGAGATCGGGAAGGAAGCAACGGATGTAACAATTCGACTCAAAAATTGCTTGAAGAAGCAATATTTGCTATTCATGAAAATGCTGAAAGAGCTCATACGTCGGCTGGGGACTTGTTAAATCTTGACTTCCATGCTGAAAGAGAATATGTACAATTCCCTGATGAAGAGATTACTATTTCAAAAGGGTACTCTAGTATTATTGAATCCATTGCAGCAGTCCTCCCAGCTGATCTAATCCAATTGGGCAGAAAAGTTACAAAAATAGAATGGCAAAGTGAGACTGTTCGATCCAAGGAAGCAGAGTTTGAAAGTCCAGTCAAGCTACATTTCAGTGATGGTTCAACAATGGTTGCTGATCACGTCATAGTTACAGTCTCCTTGGGAGTCTTGAAGGCTGGGATTCAAAATGAACCAGGTATGTTTTATCCTCCTCTTCCTTCTTTCAAGATCGACGCAATCTCGAGGCTTGGATTCGGTGTTGTTAATAAGTTATTCATGCAAATGGATCCTGCCCATGTTCAAGAAAATAGATTTCCGTTCTTGCAAATGGCTTTTCACCCACATGATTCTGAACTAAGGCAACAAAACATTCCATGGTGGATGAGAAGAACAGCTTCTTTATGTCCAATTTACAAGAATTCTTATGTCCTTTTATCATGGTTTGCTGGGAAACAAGCTTTTGAGCTTGAATCTTTATCAGATGAGGATGTAATCAATGGAGTTTCAGCCACGATTAACAGCTTCTTGCCGCGAAAACTAGCAAATTCACATAAATGGAGCAATGGGCATGTGAATTCAGTGGAGAAAAGTTGTGAATTTAAGTTCAAGAATGTGATGAAAAGCCAATGGGGAACAGACCCTTTGTTCTTGGGATCTTATAGCTATGTAGCTGTGGGATCAAGTGGTGATGATCTCGATAAGATGGCAGAGCCATTGCCGCCGCCGTTGCCAATTTCGCCTAGCATCAACAGTAATTGTGGTACTGTTGCTCCCCTTCAGATTTTATTTGCAGGTGAAGCAACACATAGAACACAATACTCTACTACTCATGGTGCTTATTTCAGTGGTTTAAGAGAAGCAAATAGGCTTCTTCAACATTACCATTGTGATGGTTTCTCAGATTTGTCACTCTATTAGAGAGAATTTCATGATAAGTAATATTTTGAGCTCCATCAAAAGAAAAAGTTAAAAGAAGAAAAAAGAAAGAGAGGGTTATTGCAATATTTTTTTTTTTAAATTTCTAGCATCATGGAATGACTATTTAATGAGAATTAATCAAATTAAAAGCTGCTTTCCATTTATATATTGATATCATTTGCTTCTTTCGCTTTTGTGGGCATTTTGTATCTCCACTTTTGATCTTCAAACAAAGCAAATTGAACTGATTATTATTATTATTATTATAAGATCATGCAATTGGGTGCATATTTTATGTAAGAAACTAAAAAAAACAAAAGCAAATAAAAGAAAAGCAATTAAAGCAAACATCTATACATGCATCTCACTACTCTTTACTCTCTCTCTCTCTCTAGCTTTTATAATTTTTCTTTAGTTACTGTTGATGAGATTTTGTTCTTCGGAGGGGAAAGACACTTGTGTCATTGTCAAAATTGAGTATAAATTAAGACGAGACTCAAAAAAAAAAAAAAAAAAAAAGGAAGGCATGAGGTATATAAATATATACATGAATAAAAGATGGGTCCCAAGAGATGTAAAAAGATACAGAGCTAAATTGGATTATTGAATGAAGAAGAAGATCACTTAGAGGTGGAGCCAGGATGGGGATGATAGGTCATTTTCCTTACACGTGCAAGCCAAATATTGCTAGGCTGTTGGTAGACCATTTCTGCAGCACTCCCTCCCTACCAGTTGGTACCTTACATCTCCCTCTCTCACTGGTAAATCATATCTTCTCAGAATATTATGGACATGGAAAATGACTGCCCAATGAACTAAAACATCCATGTAACCATGTAGATACAAAAATGAAAAAGATACATATTGTAAATATGTAATATATATATGTATGAATATCTTCATATTGGACGACCTCTGATATCATATCTCTCTCTCTCTCTCTCTCTCTCTCTAAGGAAACAATGAAACCCATTTAACTATATCATCCCATCAAGACAGACTAAGTCCCACACCCGCGAATAGATAGATACTAAGACTTCAGGCAACATGAAATTGGATTTTCCACATTTGAAATTTTATCTCATCTATCCACTAAGACAAACATAGTTCTATGGGGACACAAAATTTACTTATTGACCATAATTAACTTATAGTCCCTTGTGTCTCAAACTCGTGTTCCTGCCTTGCCCTTTAAAGCCTTAAACCATATTACGTTTTAAGGGTGTGTTTGGTATGTGTGATATGATAAGATGAAATTAGATTGAATAGACAGAGGGTAAGATAAAATAACAATGAGATCGAACAAAATGAGATAAAATAATTTTACCTTGTGGGATTGTTTTATCCAGTGGTAGTGAGATAAGTTAGTGAGGTTCATAATTAGATGATTATTAATTCTATCCCACGTATAAAACAACCCCTAATAGACTTTTAGCGTATATTATTTATAACATATAGAAGACACTTTCTCTCTCGAGACAGGAAAGACAAGCCCATAGACCCCGACCCTACCCCAACTCCTATCTTCCATATCAATGAATAGAAGTATAAGGAGATTTTGTCAAGCACATTAAATTTATTATGAGTGTTCCAACATGAAAGACAATTAATGTTATGCAATTTTTGAGTTTAGTAGTTTCCAAAACTTTCTTTTATAAACGGATTTATTTACAAATCCTCTCGCAACATTTGTTTGTTCTCATATTTATGGTATAAGATTGCACTTGATATAAATATTTAGTTCTACCATGCATGCATCATCATGATCTCATTATTCCATGCAATGACATGGAATGGAACAAATCAGATGGCAGCTGTGATCCCATTGACAAGTCACTTCTTTATTTTTTGTTCCATAGAACAGACCCTGAAGAAATAATTGTAGGTACTGTGTATGTCATTGCTTCCTCTGATATATTTACCCCCAAACAAAACAACAATGGCATGAGCTATGTTAGCAGTAGAAGTAACTGGTAATTATTTTCTATGCTTGTATTGTATAAAAATTATATATACAGAATCTGATTTTTTGTTTTATGGTTTGTGTTGCAATACTGAGTGGTCAATTCAGAGTAGCTGTTGGAAGGGACTCTATTATTGTTAGTTTTTTCCCTGCAAAGACACCTCTTCCAAACAAAACTTGGAATGACCCACTTGCTGTCTCTCTTTTCTCCTCTGGTCTTTTTCAATCACACTTTGATGAATGTGCAGTATCTAACACCCAATCTGGCAACTCTCTTCCTCTTTCTTTCTTACTAAGCAATTTTGTCGCAGCCAACAAACAAACAACACAGTGTCTCACAATCTATCCCCTCCATCCTTCATGGAGACTATATAAACTTTATGTATATATATATATATATATATATATACATATATTCCTCTATGTAATTAACATCCCATTATTGAAAACTGGTGAAAATGTACTTGCATTATACATAATTTTTTAATATCAATTTACTAGAATTTTAAAAAAATATTTTCATTTAAAAAAGAGTTTTATTTTATTTTTATTAATTGATATGATTAATTAACATGGGTAATTAAAAATTAGAAAAATTTTGACCCGATTAACTTACTTTTAAAGATGTTTTTGTTGATTTTGCCTTTAAAAGTCCTTAAACCAGTTGATAAATGATTTGATGATATCTAACAACTTTCAAAATAATATCAACAAAGTGTATTAGTCATGTATTTGGATAGTTTTTTTTTAATTATATAGATTGAAAACAAAAACAAAAATTATTAAGAAAAGAACTTTTCAAGAAAAAGTTTTATGTTAGTGAATTGAAGGAGCTCTTTATTAATAGTTGTGCTGCTGATCGATTGGAATTTTGTAAATTTCATTAATTAAACTGATGATTAAATATCTGATGATGATTCCAATGATATTCGACAAATATCTTTGTCGATCATAATTGAAAAGTCTTTGTCATTGAATATTCGGCATTTAATTATCTTATACATATATATAGCTCGCTGGGGACTATTATTAATCATTATTTATTATTTTCTTGGGATGGTGGCACTAACATCTCTCCTATTTCTTTTTTTTTAATTATGTTCCCACTGTTAATAATAGTAACCATTATTGTTTCCTTTATAAATTATTATTATTATTATTATTATTATTATTATTATTATTATTATTATTATTATATGTGCATGTATGTATGAAAGTGCTGAAATACCTGATATTTTTATATTGTTATAAATATTTTGATAAATGTGGATGTCTATATATATTCTCTTATAACTACGAACAGTATTGAGCCCCTTAACCCCTAAAGCAAAGGAGAAATAACAAAGACAACACAAAAGCTGTTTCATCATTTTATGTTCATGTATCACTTTTTTTTTATCTCATAAATATGTATATTAATATGAATGTATTTGTGTTAATTACCATGTATCATTTATCCTACAAATAGAGATTTTGTAATATTTTATGATAAACTAAAAATAAATGAAGAAATCATTCTCATCTTTCTTGTTTTCCTAACTGTTCTTCTTTTCTTCTATTCAACTATTTTCTGTTATTTTATAATATATATAACATATTGATTGCAAGAATTACAATTTTTTTTTTTTTGCCAAACACACAGCATTTTAACACACAGCAAGAATTACAATTAAAAGTACATAGAAGATGAAAGCTATGCTATATGCCTAGGAGCAGCTAATACAGCAAAATAACTGAAAATATATGCAAGATGAGATATGGGGTTGCTTCCATGTTGCTAATTGTTTGTTTGTTGCTTTGGTTGGCTAATGATCAGAAAAAGCTAAAGGAAAGTTGACCGAACAGTGGAGCGAAGTGGGTTGCTAGAATACAAAGATTATGCCCACGCACATCAAGTTACAACCAGCGGCCAAAGCACTGAAAATGATTTTAGATTCAAGCTGTGATCTTGCTTTAAAATCAAAGTTCAAACCATATTGATTAATGGGTCTACCTTGTTTGTATTTTCTTTGTTTAAGTCTTTCTTCAACTTCATCAAATCAGCTACATAAATTTGCCAACAACTACTAGGTTAATTGGTCGGCATCTCTCCGTCCTTTTTGGAGGGTATAGTACAAGTCCCCCCAGTCCCACGAACCTTTGTTTGAGCGGGGTGTGTGTAAGAAATGACATGTAACAAAAAAAATCAGCTACATAAATTTGATACATACATACATACATATATATATATGGTTATATACACATAAGGCTATATATGGTTTCTAATTAATTATTGCTTGATATTTATATATGACTATGAATATGAAATGGGTATTTAGAATGGGGAAGCCAAACGTTAAATGACAAAACATAGAAAAAGAGAAGGCCTATAGGATGTCACAAGGACTTTGGTGAGGGAATCTAGCATAGACCACTAGGTGTTGGAGCTTTCCCACCCTTATAGCCCTAAGAAGTACTTATGACACGCTAATGTGATGATCATAATCCCTTGGTAATCTTTCATTTCAAGATGGAGACCTCCATAATAATTGAAAACACTCTATCTCTTTAGATTTGTCGTCATAAAGTTACTACTTATCAGTCCACCGTGCATGTTGAGCCACTCAGCCACTCAGGTGAGTGGCAGATGCTAAATAAAAAGGCCAGTTACTTTCTTTATTGTGACCCCATTTTTGCTTCATGACAAACCCTTTTTGTTTATTTATTTATAATGTTTTTTGTAATTTTTTTTTTCAATTTAACTGCCCATTTGGATTCAAGATCATTTCATGGTGAAAACTTTCCAATTTTTTATTTTATTTTATTTTTTTAAATCTTCTTTAAAGAAGCAAACTGTATAAGATCTGCAGAACTACAGCTGTTTTTTCCTCTCCTTTTAATGATAGATCAGGTGGAGATAGCATTGAACAATCCAAGATTTTACAGTGATTTTCCTTACCATATCTGTCATTATCTGGTCACCCTACATGGACTTTTGGGACCCTTTAATTGGTCCATTCATGCACTTTTTCAGCTTGGTTTTTACCCTTATAACACTTTATATATATATATATATATATATATATATATATATATATATATATGAAAAATATTTT
>JAJIYU010017578.1:0-11599 GCA_030144865.1 Tinospora cordifolia | reverse complement strand
AAAAATCCCAATCTAGGGCATCATGTTTCGTCATTTTCATGCCCAAAAATTCAGATTATGTTGCTGAAAAGTTCTCCACAGATGTGAGTTCAAAACTAGGGCGTCGCCCTTCGTTTTCTTTGCACGCACAATAGCAATGCACTAGATTTTCAGCCCTTATTTCATTGTTCCTCTTTTTCACGGACCAGCAAACACACACAGCTAGATTTTCTGGTTTTTCTCCTTGTTCTTCATCCCAAACGTAGCTAAAATTTTAGACCTAAAATTTTCTTCTTCTTTCACACCCAAATCACAAAACCTCAACTTCGTTCTTCGTTCTTTGTTCGTGATTTATTGTAACAACTGCTTTGATCTTCTTTTCTTTCTTTCCTTTATGCTCCAAACATAGCAGCAAGCTGTCTTCATCTTCGTTTTAATCCAAACACAGTAGCAGCTGGTTTGTTCTTCTTCTTGGTGCGATCCAAACGCACCAGCTTTGATTCTACTTCTATTTTTCATCTTGTTCGTGATTCATAGCAACATAAATCTGGATTTGTATCTTCTTTCCTCTGTTTTGTTTGTTTGATCATCACATCGAAACCCAAATCAATTTGCCCCAAATTAGAAAATGCACAAGCCCTAATTTTTTTCCTCTTCTTCCATTCTTGTTGGTCACCCAGAACAGAGCACTGATTTTGATTTTGATTTTTTTTTCAATCAAATAATCTTGTTTTTTTCCTAAAGCTTGGAGAGCAAGCTTTCATCATTTTTTTTCAATCGCTCAATATTAAATTTCATTTCTCCAACAAATCTTAAATTTTAATCCACCAATATTTAATTTCATTTCTTAAACCAATATTTGATTTTATATTTGCATTGTCAACGTGCACACAAGTATCGTATTATTTTATTTTTATTTTTTTATTACTAATATTTCACAAACCTCTTATATTCAATTCAAACATTGTTAGTTCTAAAAATCTATTCTCTATGTGCATTAAAAAGGCTATTATTTATTTTTAACTTTACGTATTTATTTTTCATCATTTTCATTTATTTAAAATTTTTTTATATTTTACCTATAATTGTCAAATACCCATCATCATTTCAATTTACAAACAAAGCATAAATAATGATATTTATTATTATTATTATACATATATGTTTTTCAATTCTTACTCGCAAGCATTTCTCTTTCTTATTTTATTTTGAATTCTCATTTCTCTAAGAACATACATTTTTTACTTTTGATCATGATTTGTACGCATTTGTGAGATTTCAAGGTGTTACATGAGAGGTTCCAAGGTGTAGACATTGGATCGCGATAGTCCTGAGATAAGAGTGGTACGTTAGTACACTCTATGGATATATTTAGAGTGGTACATGGCACACTCTACTAGTTCATTGGTGGTGACTGTACCACGTGGTCGATGGGCCACGATCGCCGAGATACAATAATATGGCCTAATCGATGGGCCACAATCGACGATTGCTATCGTAGTATGGCTTAGACGATGGTCACGTTCGTCTCGAATGGCAGTATGACTAAAGGATCCTTACAATGAAAGAAGGGTGTTGAGTTTAGATGCTGGACCATGGAATCATGGCATAATTCATGGGATATTTCATGGCATAATAGGCTTCTGCATTTTTATATGTTGATGTTTGTGCATGCTATTCATTGTTGCATTTTCATTTGAATGCTTGTGATTTTTCCTATTGCATTGCATGTGGAATGCTAGACTTAAGTAGATATATCTTTTGTTACTCACTAGGCTCACATAGATATTGAGCTCACAACTCTTAACATTTTAGGTTCGTCTGGTGTGGATAAGGGGAAAGGTGTGTTGATCGCGTGATCTTTTCCAGCCTATCCCTAGTAAATTATTTTTTGTTATTTTTTTGATATTTTAAATCAGTATGTACAACTTTTGAAAAAAATTGTAAAGTTGAACTGGACTCTGTTAATATAATAATGTTAAAGACTTTCGCTATTGTTACATTATGCTGCTTAATTTGTTATTGTCGCACTTTGAATACTATAAATGTTTCGATGTTAAGGCTTAACAGTAGTTCACAAGTTTGATTGAAGAGCAGATTTATCTGACTATTGTGTCAGTTGGGCCTCCCATATGAGGTTTCAGAAGGGTTCCTGACAATGTTGGTATCAGAGCCCACGAAATGTTTTCCAAAGGTGGAATTAAGCACAAACATATGAGTCCAAAAGTTTTATTTTTCAAAACTTATTTTCGAAAATATATTGTACAATAGCAGTAAAATAGGTTTTAGGGGTGGTATGTTTGCACATTTGACATTGACAAATGATTGTATGTGAATCGCAGACAAAAAGGCCACCTAGATGTGGTAGACCATGGCAGGTACCACAAGATCTTGCTCCACAAGATCATATATTGAGACCTATACTACCACCACCACATGTTGAGCCTAATGTATACTATTAGCTTGAAGATCTTATCTAGGCCCAAGGGGAGTTGATATGATCCTCTAACGCTGCACTACCTCAAAGAATAGATGTGGTTGTGGCTAATATGCACCAACCAACACCTCTTCCAACTCCTACTCCACCTGTAGTTGAGCAAGCTAATGGGGATGATGATGATGAGTTTGATGAGGAAGTTGAGGTTCATTGTAGACATTGCAGAGAGAGACAAAGGAGAGAAATTTCACATTAGAGACTATTGAAGAAGTTTGTGAACCTGAAACCTTAGTCATATTGGGGTGGAGTTAATCTAGAGCAAGCAAAGGACTGGCTATTGAATGTTGAGAAGATAGCACAATCGATGAAGCTATTTGAAGAGAATCAGGTTTTGTTCTCTACACATGCATTAAAGGGTGATGTAGCTAGATGGTGGCTATCAATCTTGGCTACTAAACCTCCGATTAAGACTTGGGTAAGGTTTAGAGAGTTGTCTTTGGAGACTTTTGTTCCTGCTTCTACAAGAGAACACAGGATGATGAAGTTTTTGGCCTTGCAACATGGCAGTATGATAGTTTAAGAGTACACTTAATCATTTAGTTAGAGTCTTATGCTCCATGGTTGGTTGCTAATAAAGCAGAAAGGCTTGAATTCTATTGTCGTGGGTTAAATAGTGATATTTGAGAGGTGATAAACGATTCCAGTCCAGAATCTTTTAAGTACTGAGCTCTAAGATATGAGGCAGACAGTAAGGACGATCTCGTATAGTTGTAGATTGTCTCAGGCAATACCTTGCAAACTTTAACACAAACTCTTAGTAACTAAGGTCAATGGCAGAAAAATAGAGGTTGCAAGAATAGGAAGTTTATTTTGAAATCGAATAACACCCTACAGATCCAGTCTACCATGACGATGGCGGTTGCTGCCACCCCTGTTCGGACATTTGAGCCACATGTCACAATATAGCCTAGATGTGGAGGCCGAAGAGGAGGCTGAGGTAGGGGAGGCATAAGCTTAGAGTACAGGCCACCAACATTGGCAATGTGGATGGGCCAGCCAACACAGATAGGGCAAGTTGTACGGAGACAACCTTTCACCTATTATCCATGTGGGCAGATTAGACACGAGAGATTTGAGTGTCCTACCCTATCAACCCTATCAGCAGAGATATAAAGAGAGAGCACAGACAGTCACTCAACCTGATCTGGAGGCTACCAAGACTTTGGTAAAAGGTACCATCTCTATTTTAGATTTCACTTTGTGTATGTTGATTGATGTTGGTTCTACTTTATCATGTATATCTAGACTTGTTATTGATAGATTAAAACTTAGACTAGTTAGGGCATCCACTTGGCTTGTATTAAGTACTGCCGATGGGGAATGTATTTAACCCAACATGATCTGTGAGCATTGTGTGTTAGTGTTGGTGACTTAGAAACATTGGTCGATCTACGGGTATTAGGACTTTTGAAGTTTGATTCCATTCTAGGCATGGATTGGCTAGCTACCTATCACGATTATGTTGACTGTTATGCTAAGCATGTAGTATTTTAGATCCCGAATAAACCTATATGGTGTTCTAGGGTAGAAGTTCAAATAAACCTAGCAACCAAGGCAGATTCAACACCAGAGGAGATGTACGTCTTAGTGAGTGTGGTTGTTGGAAATACTAGTAAACCTTCTAAGCTGAGACTTGAAGATATTCCTATGGTATTGTTAGTTCCCTAGGTATTCCCTGATGATCTACTCAGCTTGCCTCCTAAGCGAGAGATTGATTTTGTCATCAAGTTGGTATCGAGGACTAAGCCAATCTTAATAACTCCTTACCATATGGCACCTAAGGAGTTACATGAGTTAAAGGTTCAACTAGAAAAATTACTAGGCAAGGGTTTTGTTCGACTTAGCATATCACTCGAGGGAGCTCCTGCGTTTTTTGTAAAAAAGAAAGATGGGAGTCTCCGCTTGTGCATTGACTATAGATAGTTGAATAGGGTGACTATAAAGAATAAATACCCTTTTCCTTGGATTAATGATTTGTTTGATTAGCTAAAGGATGCTAGAATATTCTCAAAGATTGATTTGCATTCAAGGTACCATCAGCTATGTGTTAGGGAAGAATATGTACCAAAGACAACTTTTTAGACTCGCTATGGGCACTATGAGTTCCTAGTTATGCCATTTGTCGTAATAAGTGCCCCAGCGATGGTCATAGACTAGATGCAACGGGTGTTCAGGCCTTATCATGATACGTTTGTGATAATATTCATTGATGACATTCTAATATACTTGAGGTCTAAAGAGAATCATGCAGAACATCCTGGAGTAGTCTTACAGACTTTGAAGGAACATCGCTTGTATGCAAATCTGAGTAAGTGTGACTCTAGCTGATAGAAGTTAAGTTTTTGGGTCATGTGGTTGGAGCCGATGGTATCTCTTTTGATTCGGCCATGGTCGAATTGATTGTTTATTGGCCTCGACCTACCACCATGATCGAGATTTATAATTTTATGGGTTTAGCAGGTTACTATATGAGATTTGTTAGAATTTCTCCCGCATCGCAGCACCGATGACTAAACTAACCCAGAAGAATGTACCTTTTGTATGGAATGATAACTGCGAGCATGCCTTTCTTGAGCTTAAACAAAGGTTGACAACTGCGCCAGTTGTTGTTTTGCCAAAACCAGGTCAAGAGTTGGTAATTTATTCTAATGCATCAGGATTGGGCCTTGGTTGTGTGTTGATGCAAAATGACAGGGTTATAGCCTATGATTCTTGACAGTTAAAAGTTTATGAGAAGAACTACCCTATCCATGATCTATAACTAGTACCTATTGTTTTTGCACTCAAGATTTGGCGGCATTATCTTTATGGGGAACGATTCACATTGTATTTAGATCACAAGAGCCTCAAGTATCTATTTTCTCAAAAAGATCGTAACATGAGGCAAAGGAGGTGGATGGAACTATTGAAGGATTACGACTTTAGTATTGAATACCATCCTAGGAAGGCTAATGTTATGGCAGATGCACTTAGTAGGAAATGGGTCGAGACCACCTGTATGGCTACACGTATGTCTCAGGAGTGGAGGATGATTGATTTTGTTATAGTGATCAGTATTCACGAGACTTCAATTGAAACTAGAGTCAGTGCACAGATGAGAGTCTAGTCAGTTCTATTTGCTGAGATCATTTCACCCTTGTGATGTTGATTATATAATGTTCCGGGAATGGGCGGACAACATTTCTTGCGTGGAGTAGTTGATTGACATTGATGGTGTACTAAGGTTTAGGGGATGATTATGGGTATCAAATGACCCTCGCCTAAGATAGGGAATGCTAGTAGAGCTACACCGCTCAAGGTATACCACTTACCCAGGTACTAATAAGATGTATAAGGATTCTCAGCATACTTATTGGTGGTAGGGGATGAAGCGAGACATAGTAGCATTCGTGCAAAGATATGACACGTGCCAGCAAGTTAAAGCTGAGCACCAGAGACACAATGGTTTATTACAACCTTTAGCTATTCTCGAGTGGAAATAGAAGCACATTACTATGGACTTTGTGATGGGATTACCCTGGACTTAGCGGAGATATGATACTATTTGGGTCATGGTGAACAGACTGACTAAGTCTGCTCATTTCCTCCTGTGCATAGTGGAGATTCTGGTGAGAGGCTGAGTCGACTATATATCCACAAGATCATGGGATTGCATGGGGTCCCAGTGTCCATTGTGTCTGATAAAGATGCTCGATTTACGTCTCATTTTGGGCAAAGTTTACAGAATCAGTTGGGGACTAGAGTAAACTTGAGCATAACCTTCCATCCATAGGCTGATGGTCAATTTGAGAAAGTGATCTAGATTTTGGAGGATATGCTCCATGCATGCATCCTTGATTTTAGTGGTCGCTAAGAGGATCATTTGGCATTATGTGAGTTAACATATAATAACAACTACCAAGTGAGTATCGACATGGCACCATTTGAAGCATTATATAGTCAACCTTACCAATTATTAACTTGTTGGGCCAAGGTTGGTGATATAGTAGTTTTTGGTCCTACTTTTATACAAGAGCAAAATAGGAAAATTTAGCAGATCCATTAGAACATGAAGCCAACTTAGGGTAGATAGAAGAGTTGTGCAAATAGCCAAAGGAAGGTCCTTGAGTTTGATGTCGATGATCATGTACTCCTTCGAATTTTCCTTCGGTTTAGCATTTCAAGGAAACGCGCTTCAAGACATATTGGACCTTTCGAGATTCTTGAGAGAATAGGTCCTATGACATACTGATTGACATTGTCATCTCAGTTAGCGGCAGTACACAGCGTGTTTTACGTTTTGATGTTGAGGAAGTACTACCCTAATCCCTCGCATGTGATGAAATGGAGACATGTTGAGTTGCAAGAGGATTGTATATAAGATAAGGCTCCGGTAGCTATCATTGATCGAGCCATGAAGAAACAACGCAACAAGGAGATATAGATGGTACGTGTGCGTTGGCAATTTCATGTTGCTGAGTAGGACACATGGGAGCGAGAGGACTTCATGACTAGTCACTTTCCTGATGTTATGAAAGTTACCCTTGATCTCTTGTTGTCCTAATAAATTTCGAGGATGAAATTTGTTCTAACGAGGAAAGACTGTATTGACCCGTAGTTTTGACGTTTAGTCAACGGGTTCAACATGTATTTCATTTATTAATTGATGAATTATAAATGCAAATACATAATTTTATGACAATTGTATAATTTTTTAGATTATAAATTAAAAAATTAATTAATATGTGTTGTAGTAATAATAAAAGAAAAATAAAATAAAATTATATATATATATAATAAATGCATATATGGATGGTGTATGAGAAAGAAAAAAAAACAAACAAAATAAATATAAATGAATTATTAATGAAAAGACCTTGATGAAAAAAGAAAATGAAAAATGAGTTATTTTGAGGATTGAATAAAAAAAAAGAAAAAAAAATGAGCTATGTTAGATGGATGGATAAGACAAATTGAGATTATCTATTCATATATATATTATATGTGTGTGTGTGTGTGTACAAAGAAATTTAATTAATACCATGGGACCCTCAGTAAGGCACCTATATATATAAGTGTGCAAAGGAGATGGACTCTCACTTTCATTCTCACTCTCTCACATTACAAAAACAAGAAGAAAAATGAGGGGAAAAATGGAGGAAAGAACAAAACAGAGAACAAAAAGGAGGAAAGAACAAAATAGAGAACGAAAAGGAGAAAAAGAGAATAAAAAGGAAAGAAAAGAATAAAGAAAAAGGCACTATTTTCTCAAAGATTCATTATTTTGGATAAATTATTTTCACCTCTTTTCAATTACAAATTCTTATGGAAGTTAGGGATTATAGTTTTTCTAATATAGCTTTTAACATAAGTGTTAGTCAATTGTTTAACCCAAAACTAGGATGTATTTTCACTATGAGTAAAACTACACAATATATATATATATATATATATAGTTTATTTATACCAATGTGGACCCCAGAAATTTATATGGTAAGTGAAAGTTGACACAAAGGAGGTATACAAATTGGCATTAATTGACAGGTACTGAAATGTTGAAAATGAAATTTTGGACTCAATTACACTAAAATTAAGATTTTTGGAGATCAAAAAAAATATATTAAACTTGTATTTCGGCAATTGGAGAAACAATGTATAGGTTAATATTACATGTATATGCAAGGTTATATATGTATAATTAATGTTACTTAAACGTTAATTGATTACATACAAGGTTATATAATTGATTAACATATAAGGTTATTATTCATTATGTGATGTTATAAATATAACATTATGTATAGTGTTTACCAAAAGCAAAACACGTGTTAACAGTGTAAGCTTTTTGTATTTGGCTAGAAATTGGTAGTGTATACCAAAAGCGAAATGCATCTCCCAATATTGAGCCAGATATCAAAAGCTTACATAATGACACATGTCTCACTTTTGATATTGGGAGATGCATTTCACTTTTGATATACGAAAAATAACCTTTTCTCACTTTTTTTGTATATTATAGTAAATATAAAAAATTAATTATTCCTTATGTTATGCATTTTGTCCCAAGTAAAATATTTCATAATATTATATAACATTATATATAATATTTCCTAATGTATAACATTATATAACCTTATGTACAGATATATATTATTAATCTATTAATTTCCTCAAATTGTATAAATGCAAATTGTATCTATCAATTGATCTCTAAAAATCTTAATTTTAGTGTCATTGAATTCAGAATTTCATTCTTGACATTTCAGTACTCGTCAATTAAAATTTCATTATCAATACATATACCTTCTATGTGTCAGCTTCCAATTATCATATAAATTCTTAAGAACTACTAAGGTACAAATAACTTATATATTTGTGTTCTACTCGCTGATATGAATACAATGATATACATATTGTGTAGTTTTATTCTAAGTCAAAATATACCTTATTTTTAGGTCACGCAATAGACTATCACTTTCAATAAAAAATTACGTTAGAAAAACTTGAATTCACAACTATTTTATCCACTGCTACAAAATAGGTGACTTTTTTCTTTCCTAATTTCTTCCTTCTTTTCCTTTCTCTTTTCTCTTCCCATTTTTTGTTTCCTTTCCTCTGGAATCTTTTTGCTCTCTTTTTTTCTCCCCTTCCATGGATGATCAACTGAGAATGAAAGGAGGAGCAACTAAGAGAGGCATTTAATGGTGGTGGATCCCATCCAAACCAAATAGTCAACCTTACTTTCTCTCCTCCCTTATCTTTCCACATCATACATTTTATCCTCTTATACAAATATTTTTATTTTTTTTCCAAAAAATGAGATCCAATTACTTCATCCCACATTAATTATCTTCATATATATATTGTCCCACCATCATCTTTATTTAAATAGTTCCATTTCCTTTCATTCATTTTTTTTTCATACCATCCATGCTTGCATTATATATATATATTATTAACTAATGCATTTATATATATATATATTATTAACTAATGCATTTAAATATTTTATACATCAATTAGTATTTATTATATATTTTTTTCTATTAAAAATGACTCATTAATTTTATACAAATGTCGTAAAATCATATATTTTCATTTATAATTCATCAATTCATATATGAAAATACATGTCAAACTTGTCAACTCAATGTTTAAAAATACGGGTTGTTACATAGAATTTTTGTGAGGCGAGTCTCAGTGATTTGAGAAAGTTTTCTTATCTTTTTCTTGCTAGTTCACCTTGGAACGTTAATGGGGGAGATGGTGGAAAAGAGTGGCTAGCCAATATGTACACAAAGATGGAGAATGACAGGGTGATGGGGTGTGATCACTACAAAATTGGCACCTTAGTATATTTAGGTTGTATCTCATGGGATCGTTTAGGATATTGTAAGCATCACTAGTCTATTCTTCTTTAAAAACCTTTTGAATTTGATATCCTTTTCTTACCATAGCTAGATCGTCCCATACAGTTACAAATGTGAGAAAATTTCCCTTATTTTATGAGCTCATTAATATTTCCATTAAACCCTAATGAATTACAACATGGTAACTAATATTTGAATTTGAATTTTGAATTTTTAAAATTTATTTCTTCACTTAAGCCATCTCATATTCTCTTGAATGTGGGAAATCTCTTTTTAATAATTAATTGCTAATTAAATATCATGATTTGATATTGTGACGACCCTCAGTTTTGGTACAACTTGTGTCCTGTGTTCAACCACGTTTTTCTAGAATTAACAAATTAAATTTGATAACATTTTGAGCCAATTTTGCATAGACTAGGAAAAAAATTATGCAAAATTATATGATAAGGGAAACTTTAACGCCCTAGCTCAACACTCAGATGCCGCCATTGGGGCATTTGACCAAAACGCTCAAGGCCCCCCTTTAAATAAGAATTTCAATAATTGATATTAAAATTTTAAATAATTACACATAATTTTTATTTAAGTGTAAATAACTTAAATTATATGTATTATGAAAAGAAATATATATTTTATAAATTATATGTTGTAAATAGTTCAAATGATGGGTGGATGTAATTGAGTCTTACACATTACAGTCTAATAGATTGTAATCTATTAGATGAAATAGTCTAATACATAGGAGTTTAATGATTTTTTGACATGATAGAGGCATTAAACTACTAAATGGTATTGTAATGACCTGTATTTTGGTCATTGATTGAAGGATTTGACATGTATTTTTATATATGAATTAATAAATTCTAAATTATAAATTAAAATACATAATTTTATAAAAATTATATAAATTAATGTGTGTTAAATAGAAATACATGATTTTTCAATGATGATATTAATCAATGTGGGTGTTAAATGAAAAAGAAGGTAAATAAAGAAATGATAATAATTATTTAGTGGAGTTAAGAAAAAAAATGAATGAAATAGAACTTCAAATGATTTAATTCAAGTATATATATATATATATATTGTGTTCATATTTACGAGTAGAATACAAATATGTATATTATTTATACTAATTTAGGCCCTAAGAATTTGTATGGTAGTTGAAAGTCAACACATAAAGGGTATATCCATTAATACTAAAATTTTTAGTTGGCGAGTACTAAAAATATCCAAAATGAACTCTAAATTCAGTGATACTGAAATTAAGATTTTTGGAAGTCAATTGAAATATTAAACATGCATTTATGCAATTTAAGGATTAATTAATAAATATAAAAAATGTATATAGGTTAAAATAATGTTGAATAATAGAAAAAAATGTTATATAATATTATATAACATTATGAAATACTTATTGAGAAAAAAATGTGTTACATAGGAAATAATTAAAATTTTTCTATTTACTACATTGAACTGTCAAATTTATGAAAATGGCTGGTTATTGTGTACCAAAGGTGGGACACATGTAGACAATATATGTTATTAGTATTTTGGATGTGACGACCCACATTTTGATATCGGAACGATGGATCCGACATTCTTGTACTCCGTGTCTTTTTCTAGAATTATAATGAGAAAATACAAGATTTTTTCCTATTTTTCTCAATTTCGGATTAATTATCAAAGGAAATAGAAATAATTCGAGAAAATACAATTTTAAGGAGAAAACACATGGAAATATTAGGAAAATGTGTTTTCTTGAGGAAAA
>JAJIYU010017577.1:0-11617 GCA_030144865.1 Tinospora cordifolia | reverse complement strand
TATATATATATATATATATATATATATATATTTGTACATTTCACATTTCAGTCTCTATCTTCATAAACTAACCATTAGAATTTGATTTTTTTTATTTCATTCAAAAATTAATCTACTTGCCTAAATGAATTGGAACAATTATTTTATTTTTTGTTTTCAAGAAATAACAATATTGATGCTATTTCTTAAATCTATGTGGGCATATTCTAATAGACAATGAAATTGAACATATTTAAATAATATAATCATTTCATATTTACTAACAAATCAAATTCTTCTTCTGGACCTAACATTTTCAATGCTTAATTATGTACAGAGAAATAAGCAATATTGTCGGAGCCTCTTCCCTAGGCCTAAGGGCGGCCCGACTGGCATTGTAACCCGATGAACCCACTCACCATGTCAAACTCATTCGATTACTGTTAAGCCTTTTCCAATTGTGATAACAAGTAATATCATAATAATTTAAGGAATCAAGTGCAAAAGTAAGCAAATATTACAGAGAGTTATCACTTATATTACATATTGTCTCATTTTAGAAATACACAGTTGACCATATTTACACATACGAAAATGACCAACCTCTTAGAAAAATCGAGAAAAAGAAAAGGAACCATCAAGGAACTAGACTATCACTACGTCGTTCCCTTTGTCAACCGCGAAGGAACCTGAAATGTTAGTAGACTAGTGAGCCTAAAATCTCAACATGGCTCAATGAGTAATAAACCAACATGTTACCCATAACTAGCATTCCAAAAACAGTAAATGTATGCATGAACAGTAGTAATGCAACTGTGCTTGAAAGCATATCATAAAGTAAAAGCAGTTATGAATAATGCAACAATTAAAGAAGAACAATTTAAATACATATTAGTTAAAACTGCATCTGAACTAGGGTCTTAAATCATCACATCTAACCCTATGGTCATTGCTCGAGTGGGTCCTGAGTCAGGCATCCCGATCATTCAAGTAAGTCATGAGCTAGGCGTATTCCTCGAACACCCTAACCCCACGCTCGGTCCTCAAGTGTCGTCTCTCAAGTGGGTCGGGAGCAAGACGCATTGATTATATGCCCTAACCCCATGCTTGAACCTCGAGTCTAATCTCAATTGCATCGTGCACCCTGACCCCACACTTGGACCTCGAACCTATGGTCTCATATCAGTGTACATCTATACATACTTCAAAACCAATTGATGTAACTCAATAACATGAAACCATTAAACCTATGTCATTCACTCATGTTTTACACAAGGAATACAAGTTAAAGTAAACACCAAAATTAAACTACTTACCTCGGGTCCTGCGTACCTATGTCCCGTCGATACACGGCCCAGTCCTACAGTATACGCTCGGATTTGCGTTATTTAAATCCAATTTCAATTCTTTTAAGCAATGAGGCTCAACTCTAGTTCCACTATTCCTAACCAGTTTCGGTCAACCCGAACTTAACGCGGTTAAATTTGGTAAACTTGTTAAACTTGATCAACTAGTTAAACTTAGTCAAAATTGGTCAACATAATCAATTTTAGTCAAATTCAGTCAACATGGGTCAATTTAGGTCCAACTGGGTCAAAATTGGTCAAAATCCTCAATCTCCCACACTTAGTTAAATTCTAGCCTATTTGTTCTATCTGCGCAGTAAACTTTTCAATTTTTTTGCGATCAATCCGTGCATCAAATTTGTGTGAAATTTTTTAGATTTGATCTACACCTCCTAAATATTCACCAAAATTTTAGATTGGAACTTTTGGGCTTCATTTGATAAGTTTTTAGGTGGGATAACAGAAACTTTAATTTCTCAAATTTCATGTGATAGATAACTACTATCTATGTAAATTGACCCACTTACCCAACTCAAATTGGGACAAAATTTCGTATACTTATTTTTGGATACCCAGTAAGGTCTCCACCAAATTTTACCTCAAAATATTAAGTTTTGATCAGTCAATTGATCCCCCAAAATCTCTGCTATGTAATAGATTTTTCCTATGCTCATGATTTTTTATGATTTTCAAGTGTCTATTTCCCCTCATTAAACCACTAATTCAAAGCTATTTCTTACACCTATTACAATTATTTAGATCACAGAACATCGAAAATTAAGATCCATTCAAAATAGTAAGCTAAAGTGGCTAAAATCATACTCAAACATACCCTCAAACACTTGACATGTATTAATAAAACTCTAAAATTTTCAAAGCACCAGAATACTAATGTTCTGAGGTAACTTTGCATATATAGAAAAACATGAATATAGAGGCTTAGGGTATGAGATATATACCTTCTTGTAGCCTCAAATGTGAGGTTTAGTCACCCCAAGTTGCAACCCAAACAGACATTCCTAAGAGCCTCAACTCTTGTCCCAAAGTTGGTTCTAATAACACTTTTGTCGTCACAATTAGCAGGAAACCAACTTTGGCACATTGTGAACCATATTTAAGAGTTCAGTTTTGGTTTTTTAACACATAAAACTTGAAGTACACCTGACAAGGATTGAAAGAGTGCTTTTACCTCAAAAACTGATCTCCTATAGATTAGAAACCACCTCTCAAAGTTTGGATCCACACAGTTTCTCTGGTGCAGCTTTTCAACTATGATAAACAGCTAACTTTGGTAGTTGTTTTGGTTTCTAATGGCTAGGAGTTTCAACCAACAATTTGCACAATCTTATAGAGAGAAGTGAAAGCTTTTCAAAGATTATAATTTCATGAAAAATGGTTTTTTGGGAAGAAAGAGAAAGATTCTGTTCGAAATGGGTGTTGCAACTGCAAAAATTGCAGAAATTGGGTTTTGTTGTATGTTAGGAGGCTCCTTGCATAGCCAAATGGGTTGCCACGTGGCTCATGAGTTATCATGCAAGGTGTCTTATTGTTCATGCTCAAACTTCAAGCTAGCAACCCTAACAATGGTTAAAACCATGGTCCATAATTGGTTTCTGTTGATACTGTTGTTCCTGTTGCTAGAAAATGGTAGAGAAAGAGAGAATGAGAGGAAGGACCTAGGGTTAGGCACATGGGCTTTGGGTGCATGGGCCTTGGGTGTTGGGCTGGCCCAACCAAATTTTCACCCCTTTTTAAGCTCATTAGAACTTCAACCCATGCCAATTTTAGCTCGTACAAAATTTTTCGGCCCATGCCAATTTAGCCATTCATTATTTATTTATTTACTTATTTATTTATTTATTTTTCTCTTCCTCTTTTTTTTCTTTTCATTTTCATTTTATCTTCTTTATTTATTTATATTATTTTATTTTTTACCCAAATATCAACATATTCTCTCAAAATTCAAATAATTATTCAAAAATTTAGTTTTTCTTCCTAAATATTAAATAATCACTCCAAAAATTATATTCTCTCCCAAAAATCACATTTCCTCAATAATTAATGTATTTTCTTTCCAAAAATTATATTTCTTAATATAATTTCTTTCAATTAAAAGGGATAAAATCAAGAAAATTGAGAAATTTCATATATTTTTATTAAAAATTCAGGAAAATATATGTGAATATGTATATATATATATATATATATATATATCAAACCCATGAAATTAGTGTCTCAAAATATAGGTCTTCACAAATATATAATAATAGAAAAAAGAATAGGGTTTATAAAGATATACCCTATCCAAACTCTTTGTTAATTCGTCCCGTTTGATTCCAATATGCAACAAATGTCCTAAATATTTTTGTTTTTGTCTTTTTTTTTTCTTTTTTAGGCTGATTTGGTTGGTCCTTGATACATAAATGTATTGACCCATCCTAGTTAAATAAGATTATCTCATAAAATTAAATCTTAGCCCTCTACTTTTATTATTAAAATAATTAAATGTATTGCTTTTTATGGTGAGACTTGTCACACTTTCATTAGTCACAATTATGTTTATTTTGATATGTCCATTAATTGGCATTTATTATATAATGTTTTTTATACATATGTATACTATTTATTTATTTCAACATGTACATTATTTTGTCAACTTTTATTTAATTATTTATTTCAAGAATTTAGAAGAATTTTAGGATATTACATTCTACTCCCCTTTAAAAAAAAATTCAATCTTGAAATTTAAATTAAGATACTTACATGTTATGATGTTGGTTGTTCAAGCATTCTTGGTGAAGAGATATAGATATTTTTGTCTTATCGATCATTTCTCTCATGTCATGATGCCTTTAAAGAACCTTGACTAAAAGGATATTCTTAATTCTCAAACTCTATACCTTGCAGTCTAATATTCTTGTAACGAAACGTATTTTTGGACATTGAGTCGATAAGTTCGATCTGTATTTTTATGTATAAATTAATGAATTATAAATATAAATTCATAATTTTATAGCAATTGTATTAATTAATTAAATAATATTTTAAATGAAGAACAAATAAATAATAATAATTACTACTCATAGTAGGAGCTTAGTTGAAAAAAATTGAAAGGAATAAATAGTATCATGAATTTGTTCTTGCACATACATGTGTATATATATATATGATGGTGTTTGAAAAAAAATATATATATATATAAAGATAATTATGATGACTTGGTTGGATAAATAAGAAATTTTGAAAATATATATTTAAATTGGATAGAGCAAACATGAGGTGGATGGATAAGAGATTATCTTAAGACTTAATATATCGGACCCACCAAATGAGCTCTATATAAAAACTTGCTCCTCTATTTCATGCTCACAACACGTTTCCATCCGAGAAGAGAAATCCAAGGGAGAAAGCGTGTGTGTGTGTGTGTGTGTGTGAGAGAGAGAGAGAGAGACAGAGAGTAAACCGAGAAAAGGAAGAAAAAGAAATGAAAAGAAGGAAGAAAAAGCTATTATTTTCTCAAAGATCTATCACTTTGATAAATTCTTTTCACATTTTTTTTCAATTTAGAATTGTTACGAAAATTATGAATCATAGTTTTGCTACTGTAATTTTCAATAGAAGTGTTAGTCGATTGTATGACCTAAAACTAGGGTGTATTTTCACTAGGAGTAAAACTACACAAATATATATATATATATATATATATATATATGTCATTGTATTCAGATCAACGAATAGAATATAGATATATAATTTATTAGTATTCATGTAGGCCCTAAGAATTTATATGGTAATTGAAGGTCGATATATATGGGGCATATATATTAACACTGAAATTTTAATTGACAAACACTAAAATATCCAAAATGAAATTCTAGACTCAATGACACTAAAATTAAGATTTTTGGAAGTCAATTGATATATTAAATTTGTATTTATGCAATTTGAGGATTAATAAATAAAAAAATGTATATAAAGTTATATAATATTAAATAATGGAAAATGTTATATATACAATATTGTATAACATTATGAAATATTTACCAAAAAAAATGTGTAACATAAGAAATACTTAGATTTTTCCTATTTATAGTATTGAACTGCCAAAATTATGAAAATATTAGTTATTGTATACCAAAAGTAGGACACGTGTCGATGAAATAGTTTTTTGGTATTTTGGATTAATATTAAGGGCTGAATTGCACCAATTGACCTTATTGAGCACGTTGACCCTATACTGACCAAATTCATAAATGGACCACAATTAACGAATGTTAGGCTTAATTAGAGTTGATTGTATTGACCAAATTCATATATGGACCACAATTGACTGAGTCAATCTTCTGATTAACCAAGAACCATAAAGTTAAATTTGAGTCAAGTTTTATTTAGACATTAAAAAACTACGTTGATTACGCAGAATCAAACATTAACGGGACGGGACCGATTACCAGAGGAATACCAAAAGCTAAGCTTCCTTATGAGTAGTGTTTTCTAATTTATCACTTAAACTTATTATTCTGTTTATGAATGAATTATTGTTACATATTGCAATGCATTTACAATCTTTAAAAGGGTTTTCAAACGAAAATGTCCACCGAATCTTGAGGTTCGATGGTACAGGTTAGGGTATTAGATGTGGTTGAGTTTGAGGACTATATGTCGCTGTACCTGGAGGTACATTCTGTGTGGGTCTTCAATTGGCCCACTTATTAAGGATTTGAAGCTACCATACATGAGGTATGTGTTGGTGGATCCTTATGATATTATATCAGAATAGGCCTAACTGTTTGGAAAGCCCGCTCAAGTGGATTTATCATTGCCTTAGAGGCTAGTGAAAGCCTCAGCATGTGTTTCAGCATCAAAATCGTTTTTAAAATAGAAGATGCACGATTGCATTGTGGATTTAACATTCATTAATTGTTGCATTCATTTGCATATTATTATTGTACGTGCATATAGACATTGTTTAATAGAATTCATGTTCTAAGTTATAGATTAGATTACATTACTCATTGAGCCGTTGTGGACAAATTGGCTCACTACTCTAACATTTCAGGTTCTTCTGCTACAGACAAAAGGAAAAAGGTGGTTATAGTGTAGAGCGGCACTCTCGAGCTATTTTGGTAGGTTCTCTACGCAGTTTATTACTTGGAGAGTTAGTCATATGTGTAGGGGATAAGGAAACTGTTGTAAATATTTTTACTCAGACACTTTCGCTACTACTATATTTAGGGGATTGTACATAATTAACGTTTGTTTGACTTGAATTTCTATTATAATTATTTGTTTAGCTACTTCCACATCTCTTGTGATTACTTTGATGATGTTGTATATGGGGTGTGAAGGAAGTTTAACAATGTTTTGGCAAGCTCAACTTACAAGTGAGTTTGTTAGGGCGCTGTGTCGGTCAATTTGCGTTCCACCCTAGGGAAGGGATCCCAACAATTCTAACCACTAACTCCTCATACGTGACACCATCTTGAATATCAATCTCCTCCTAATGACTAAGATGAGAGGGATTTGTCTCATATCTTCGTGACATCGATATGTGGAACACATTATGGATCGATGACATTCTATTCGACGAGTCTACTTCAGTGGCACATCACCAATCCATCTAAGTATCTCAAACGAATTGATGAATCTAGGTGACGACTTCCCTTTATGGCCAAATCATTTGATCCCCTTTTGATGATTGACCCCCAAAATTACTCTAATTCTAATTTGGAACTCAAGTGGTCTTCGTCTCTTATATGCATAGTTTTTCTACTTATTTTGTGTTATAACCAATTTCTTTTAAATTTGTTTAACCTAATTGTTCATTTCTCAACTAGATCTAGCCCTGTAAGTACATAATCTTTAAAGTTGGTCCAGCATAATAATGATCTACACGGTCTTTCGTAGAGAGCTTCATAAAGAGCCATCTGTATACTCACTTAATAACTATTATTGTAGGCGAACTCTACCAAGTATAAATATTTGATCTAATTGCCCTTAAATCAAGAACACAAGCTCTTGACATATCTTCTAGTATCTAAATGACTCTCTCATATTGTCCATTTGTCTAACGATAGAAAGTTATGTTCATGGTAAGCTTAACGCCAAACTCCTTTTGTAGACTTTACTATAACTAAGATGTAAATCAAGATTCTTTGTCTAACACAATAGTCTTGGGTCCACATGAAATCTTACTATTTGTTCACATGGAATTCTCTTAGTTTACTAACTGGGTATGCATATTGGATAAGAAAGAAATGAGCTACCTTAGTGCAATTATCTACAATCACACACACCGTATCTTTTTTCTTCTAACCAAATCCATTGCAATGTTGTCCTATTATTAGTCTAGTCTAGGGAGAGATTGCAATAATCTTGTGGGTTTTGTATGCTCTGCTTTTACCTGCTGACAAGCCAGACACTTAAAGCATAATTAACTATGTCTTTTTTCATACCTTGCCACCAATAAATCCTCTAAAGATTTTGTTATATCTTGCATAACACTATGCATCCCCCATGTGGCCCTTACCAACTGGTTTTCAATTTGGAGGGTACTATTACCGAAATACCCTCAAATCCCAAGTAGTAATCAGCACGTTAGCGTCACATGCAAAGCATCAATCAATCATCAATAACCACTTGAGACTTCTTGTGTCATATTAACTCATGTCCCAACTCTATGAGACTTCTTGTATCATATTAACTCATGTAGATTTCACAAAAAACACTTCATAATCTTTAAGTGAAATAAACCAATATCATTATTCGAAAAATCAATTTCAATAGTCAAGGGTACAAGGATGTTTTATTTCAATGAGTAATCTTTAAAAGTAACATAGGAAATTAGGGCCACCGCACCCGACTTAAAACAAAATTATGAATCTAGGAAAGAAGACTCTGAAAGTAATCCACACAATCTTTGATCTTTAGTTTCATGAAATATTATAAAAAGGGTTGAGCTCAAGAGCCTAATGGATCATTCCAAATATTTAAATCATTATTTCATTCAAATAAAACATACATGTCAAACACTTCTATAGATTAAGTGATTGAAACAATTAATTGTTCAACAGTTAACGTTAAGACTGAAAGGAATCCACTTCAATGTTCCAAAAATGTAAGGAAAGAGGTCAATTCAAACACTCAAACCCTTCATAGGAGAAGTAGGGTCAATCCAAACGCCCAGTTCACAATTCAGGAAGTGGGGTGCAAACGCCCAGTTCACAATTCAGGAAGTGGGGTCCAAACGCTCAATTCACAATTTGAAAAGTGGAGTCAATCCAAATGCCCAGTTTCAATTAAGAAAATCAATAACCACAAGCCAAATCTGGGTTGGAGCACTCACGATGAAATCCATCACCGCCCTAGTATGTAGTTATAATCTTTATTAATCTTTCTTTAGTGACAAATCACATTAATAATGGCTTAAATCAGATGAATAAACATGTAAGCATCATAACATGGTAATCATCATTCATGGCAATCTTAAGCATGTGAAAACGCCATTCATTGGTCATGATATCACATACTTTACTCATGCATCAAGATTCATCATATATCTTAAGGCATGCATATTCTAAAGTATAACATGTAGATTCATGGCGTATTCCTAGACTAAGTAGGCATACATGCATATATTATTTAAATCAAAATAATAAGTTAAAACTTAGAAATCATCTTCACCTTTAACGCTTAATTCCTTCTTGTCCTTTTACCGTTATTTTGATCTTTCTTGAACCTTCAACCTTGAAGACTAAGATTCAATACATTATTTTTTATGATTATGGTGTTTCTAACATTCTTGAATCACATTCTAATGGTCCTTCATCTTATATGGCATATAATAAACAAGGAAATCATGTTAGATAAGTCTTAATGTGGTCTTGGTTTTGTGTGTTGCGGTAGTGGAAAGGATTACTGCAACAATCCAAATGCACAAGTGATAAATAGGGAGTGCATAGTCACTATTATAGTAAACAAAGGGAAATTAGTGGAGGAGCAAAGTGTATTACTGCAGTAACCAGAGGAAGTTTCAAATTTTCAATATCATTACTACGGTAAGATACCATGGTAACCAGCGGGCAGTGATGAAAATATAGTGCGCTACCACGGTAGAGTATCGCGGTAATCAGTGTGAAAGTTAATAAACAAAGGAAGACAAAGGCATTACTGGGTCAACACTGATTACTACTGTGGTAATCAGTACGAAAACTAGATTTATGTACATTTTTCTCCCATCCTTTGCTTTCATATGACCTTGGCATCCTAACACTTCGAACTCTAGACCATGAATCATGTATTTGAGACTTAGATAAGGTCATTATACCTTCTTTGATTTGTTGAATCCTCCAATTTCTCCGAAAAATGCCCAGGAATACGGTCGTGCTACTATGATGCAGTATTATGGGTATTCGTCCTTCCTACTACTATGGTTGTTATGTAAAACAGCTAGGAAACAAAAGAGTGTCATAAATACAGCTAGGAGAGCAAGAAAAGAAGAGAACGCAAATTAATATAGTTTAGGAAGTTTGGTGTTGTTTCCTTGATAGAAATCTTTCCTAAACTCTTAATCTTTCTATTTTATTTGTTTCCTAAGCACAAGTAATAACAAGTGATGGTTTTAGCAACATCCCATGCGTTTAAAAACTTTACATAGTCATTTTAGAAACTTTGCATAGACTTTTCATGCACATTTTATACGTGTTACCACGGTAGTGAGAAGGCATTACCGCAATAACCATAACACAGTGTTTTCGTTAGATTTTCTAGGCAAACTAGCACTACCACAGTAGGAGATTCCATTACTATAATAACCAATGAAGTTTTTCTGTGAAAAATTTTGTGTTTTTTTAGTTTGCCTACCCATTCATACATTTGATCGTACATGTTTACATTATAAATTCTATGGTTTTCTTAAGGTTTATTTTATTTGAGTTACTTTATTTTAATTATTCAACAAAATTTTGGGGTATTACAACTTGTCACCCCTAGATGCAAAGTATACTTGTTTTAATGCACTTCATCCAATAAAATCTTCTTACTTTGCCCACTCTTAGGAACAAAAACTCTATCCCCATGTTTCAACATCCCTTCAGCATCAATCTTGAAATCTGTGTGTTTTTCTTATTTAACACCATCCATAAATTTTGAGATCTACTTATTATGTTTCTGTCCATCCCTGATTTGATGCAATAATTCCAGCTAACAAGTCATAGTGTATAAGTATACATGTTCCTTGTTTTAATTCATACCCAAATTATAATCCTCGATGAGTTGATACATATAACATTTTTGCTCATCTTTTTTACTAAGCTTCTGAGTCAGAGTATCAACTACCACATTAGGTTTTCTCTGATAGCAATGTGATTATAAATCATAATCCCTTGTGAAATTCATCCATTTGCACTACCTAAGGCTCAACTCCTTCTGAATATAAATATACTTGAGACTCTTGTGGTCTTAGAACAAATTAAATCTCTCACCATAAGGATAGTGTCTCTATCTCTTCAGAGCAAACACAACTGATGCAAGTTCCAAATCTATTGGATAATTATATTCACGGATCTTCAATTGTCACGAAGCATATGCACCAACTTTTTCATCCTACACCAATACTACTCCTAGTCGATTATTGTATACATCTATGTATAAAAGATATCAAACACCACAAGTAGAAGTAACTAGTGTAGGGGTTGAAGTCAAACTCTTCTTCGACTTTGAAAAACAATTTTGTACTTATTGTTTCAAAAGAACTTGACTCCTTTTCTGGTTAGCTTAGTCATGGATTCAATTAAGCTGAAGAAGTCTAAAAAATCTACCATAATATCCTACTAACCCAAAGAAACTTCTAATCTCTATAACAATCTTGGGTTGCTTCTAGTTGATAGTTACTTCAACTTTATCTAGATCAACAGATATACCCTCTACTAGAACAACTAAACCAAGAAATTGGGTCATTTTTATCTAGAATTCACATTTACTAAATTTTACATATAATTAATTTCTCCTAAGAGTTTTTGGTACAGTCTTCAAATGCTCCATATTTCCAACCTCTAACTTGGAACATATCAATATAATGTCAACAAGTATCAGCACTGTCATGACCCCTTCCCTAGGCCAAATGGCGACCCGACCGGCACGGCGGCTCAACGAACTGACTCATCGAGTTGAGTCCTCTCAGCCGCCGTTAAGCCTTTCCAACCTCGACATTCATGCCACATCAGAGTAATCTAAACATCCATTTAATTAAAGTGCGAAAGTAAACGATACATTACATGTTGTCATGTTCCAAA
>JAJIYU010017576.1:0-11603 GCA_030144865.1 Tinospora cordifolia | reverse complement strand
ATGTGTTTTAAACTCAAATTTCGATTATTACATCACTGAAATTTTCGGTATTACAATTATGACATCACTAAAATTCCAGGTATTACACGGGGTCAGGGTACACGATGAGATATGACTCGAGGCAGAGCGTGGGGTTAGGGCATATGGCTAACACGCCTAGCTTCCGACCCACTCGAGTGATGGCACTTGAGGATCGAGCGCGGGGTTAGGGTGTTCGAAAAACATGCCTAGCTTACGACCCGCTCAAGTGGCCAGTACGCCTGACTTACGACCCGCTCGAGCGATGACCATAGGTTGGGTTGTTGAGTTAACCTAGCCTGGATACGTTTTTAACTGTCATGGATTTGAGATGTTTTATGAAACTGTTGCACTATTTATAATTGTTTTTATGTTATGCCATGCCTTTTGAATGTCATACCATCTTTACTGCTCATACATATTTGTATTGTTTTGGAATACTGGTTATGGATGACATACTGAACTTCCTACTCACTGAGCCACGTTGATTATAGACTCACTACTCTATCATCATTTCAGGTTCTACGGCGGCCGACAAGGGAAAATGCGTAGTGATTGCCTGACTCCCTAACGACTCTCTTCTCAGCTTCTTTTGATTTTTTTTTCTTTTCTTTTGAGGTTGGTCATTATTGTACTAATGTAAATGGTCAAATATGTAGTTTGGACAGGACTAATGTAAATGAAATGCTTCTGTTTTGGTTGTTGCTTACTTTTGCTTTTAAGTGTTCCAATTATTTTGATATCGTCTGATCCTATGAGATTTACAAAGGGCTTAACAGTGGTCGGGCGATCTCGTCTTGGTGAAAGGGTTCGTTAGGCCACTGTGCCGGTCGGGCCGCCCTTTGCTTAGAGCAGGGGGTCCGGTAGAAGATCTTGAGAGACGAATTGAGAGTGAGTAATTAGAGGGGACGAGAAGACAATGACAACTATGAAGATAAAGAAAGAAAATGGTAGGACGCTCAAAGGAAGGGATTTGACTTGTGTTAGAGATGCGATTTGGGAAAAAATTGGGTTTGAAGATTAATTTTTGAGTTGAGAAATGCAATGATCGTTACTAATTGATGATGAATGAACATGAGATTTTTTAGTACAGATGAAATTTGATATTTTGGAGCTCTTTTTTAATGCGGATGTTCAATACAGATTTTTGGTGCAGATGAGGAATGAACATGATATTCTGGAACTCTTTTTTTTTCTTTCTCTTTCTTTCTTTCTTTCTTTCTTTTTTATTATGTGTTTTGCTCATGGGCGATTACCTTGTGATAACCTAAAATTAGTATAATATAGAGATAATATACAATAAATATATAAAAAATATATCCATAATATTTTTAATAGTTTGCATTTTATTTTTTATACTTTCAGTTGTACGTCTTTTTTTCATTTCTTTTTTTTGAATTTAATGTACTCCATCTATTTTAAAATTATATGTAGAATTTTTTCATGCATATATTTTGAATAGTGATTAAGAAAATAGAATACTACACATATTATATATACACAGATAATATGCTGCACAATAACACATCACAGTCTTTGACATTATAATTTATTTTGATGGCAAGTGAAAGAAAACTCATGATAGGTTATCATGATAGGTTATTTAATAGAAGAAATATACATATAATATACATAATATATCATAAATATACAAAAATATACATACAATGTTTTCCTGTAGAGATGAGTTGCATTATGAAATTAATCTTTGTAGGAAAACATTGTATGTATATACATATAATATACAAAAAATATACCGCAAATATATAGACTGTATAACACAAATATATAGAAAATATATAAACCCCAATTTCATGGAGGGATGAGTTGATTAATAATAAAAAAACAAATTGTATGCACTAAATATACAAATTAATATATAGAAAATATATACGATGTATACACCAACTAGTTCCCCTTCACAGATGCGAATAATGATCAAAAGAAACAGATTGTATACATTAAATATACATAAAATATACTAAAAATATACAACAACACTAATTTTCTACAAAGATGAATTGCACAACGATAAAGAAATAAACTATATACTTAAAATATACAAGATATATATTGCAAATATACCGCTTGTATATACAAAATATATATAAAATATACAAAACTCAATATCATATAGAGGGATGAGTTGATTATTAATCAAGAAAACAGATTTTACACACCAAATATATGTAAAATATACAAAAAACTAATTTCTTGCGCAATGATTAGGAAACAAAAGTTTTCAATTCTCTTTGGATTTCTTTTAAATTTACCCTTCAGGTTGACTAACAAGGGAAAAATACATACACAATGACTAATCCCAGGATATACCAACATAGTTGCTATTTATATACTATCGTGCCTATATGATATTATGCACATTCCTCTTCTAGTTCCGTATGTATCCTTAAATCTTATAAAAAAAACATGTCCAAGAGTTGTCATTTTTTGAAATTAAGGCTGATAATAACGTAAATCCTATGGCCCAACCAAGACATAAATAGTATTTGAGATGTTAATTGTACATCTTTCTTCTAATATGCTTCACTAAATGTGAAAGAAAACCAATTTTCCTTTTTCGGTTGCTGATTTCTTGTTTGTTCGTTAATTTCACATGTTTTTTTTCAGTTTATAATGGTAACGCCACAATTTCTGACATTTCTGTAATTAAAATTTGAATATGTGTATAACATTGTAACATATGATATTTTTGTAATATATTTCTAAGTATTGTATACAAACATATTTTTTTCCTTCATATTAGGTGTAGTTGAGACTAGGCTTTAAAGGTATCAACACATGATCAAATATTGAATAGATTTGAGTTGAACCTTTTGAAGCCCACCTAGTACAAACGCTTGATAGAGGAAGGCTTTATCATCATTTTATGAGAAAAATACTTTGTCATAATAAAGTCATCATTCAACTTGATCTTTCATTGTTATTATTTTTAATGTGCCATCAAACAATTTTATTATTTTTAATGTGCCATCAAACAATGAGGAGAAAATCTTTGCTTTAATTTAAAGTGATTTTTGAGATATATATATATATATATATATATATGTGTGTGTGTATGTATGTATATATGTATGTATGTTAAAAAGTAGAGTATCAAAGCATATTCCTCTCTTTCAATAAACTCTACGTTCTTGAAAAAAAAAATCTGATAAAATATAGCCTTTTTTTTCTGAAAAAATTAGCATAAGGTTGAATGATGGGCGCCTTATATTGTTATTACTATATTTTATGTGATTTGATTTAATGAAAAAAAAAAAAGTTGTCAGCACATTTTGTAAGAAGGGGGAGGGAAGGGAAGAAAGTTGGCTTGGGCTTAATATTCTTCTTGGGATCTGTTTTAAAAACCTGTTGGATTCTACTATAAATACCTGGTTTCCACAACCCTCAATCCCATCTCCCTCTTCTTTACGCTCTTTATACATTACGGTTAGCAGAGAGATCTCATCAGTTGGAAGGCTTCTCTATTGAGGAAGCTAATAACCTTTGCAACTTCCCACAGATATTATATGGCCCTCTTTGTGATTTTCCACAGCTTTCTTGAACTGCGCCTTCTTTTCTTTTGCTCTCTTCATCATTTCTAGTCGTTTAAATTATATGCAGTGAATGGTGGTAGCGTTGCTGTGAGTGCGGTTCAATAAAGCTGTGGGAAACTACGAAAAGGGTCTGAAAGCACAACGCCTCCTGAGCCAATTCTAGGGTTCTTGAAGGATTTGATGGCCTGTTATTGATCCTTTTATGAGCAGTCGCATTCCATCTGGGCTTTGCTTTTCTTGTTTTGGTTTTTGGTTTCTATTATTTTTTCGTTGGATAATATAATTCTACCGAGTTAAATTTTCATACTCATTATGCTCATGGTGAATCTCTTTTTGGGTCTTTGTGTGGTGTTTTCAATTGGGTGTTTGTTTCTAGGCATCCTCGTGCTTATGAGATTTATTGATTTGTCTTTCATGGGCTTTTCTTCTTTCTTCTAAATTTTTTTCGCCTTCTTCCTCTCCTTCTAAATTTGTTGACCGAAATTGGGATTTTCCGATGAAGATGAAGTCAAAAATAGCTCCTCGAAATCAATGTTTCGTCAAGGGAAAGCAAGAGATCTTTAGTCCTTTGTGAGTTTATCAAGAAAATTAATTGATATTATATCTATACCCATTATCTTAATGGTCTTAATGTATATATGTATATATATATGAAGTCGCGTTGGTTTCATTTCTATTTTTTCTTAACTTACTGAGATCTATAAAAACTTTGTTGATCAATAACAGATGAATTAGTTGGGTTTGCAAACGTTACCCAAAATAATAATATATTGTCTTGGACAGGTTGAGCCGGGTCAACCGGGTTGGTAACCCATTTTCGTTAATCTTTCATCTTATTTATTTGTTTATATATTTATATCATTCCCTTCTCTTCACCTGTTTTGTTACTGTGGAAATTAGCTCTAATGTTGTAAATAGGAAGATAATGTACGAGTACTACGGTGTTGTTATGATCCAATATTATTTCAAGTGCATTTTCAAGTTATCTTGCAGTCTAATAACCCCCGCTTGTTCCTGTAGATATATGCATATGTACGAGTACGCTCTTTTTCTTTTCTTCATCTGTAGAATTGAACAAGCAATGGACACGGAAAAAAGGGTTTTCCTTAGAGCAATATTGGTCAGTGTCAGTAGCGACACTATTTTTCCATGTTGGTGCTTGTACTTTATATAATACTTATATATATATATATATTATTTTCTGTCTAATTGCATATGTTCTTGAGAAATTATATATTTTTCATGATTGCATATGTTTTTAAGAAATTATATATTCTTCATGATCTGATGGATAACTAGCAGCTTTAAGTACATACGATTTTTTGTAATAAAAACTAATCAGCTAATGCTTTGCTTTTTTTATTAATTTTTGTGCTGCAAGTGACGTATGGTATAAATCAATAAGAATTTGAGAATTTAATATTGTTGCCTATTTTGTGTTTCCTGGTTTTCTTTTTCTTCTTCTTTTTATTTCTTTTTTGCTACTGGAATGGACAATATGTATGTCTATGTCTAACATGGACCATTCATCCGTGAACAGGGTTCCAAATCTACTTTTATAAGAAAATGTCTGATTTTGTCCATATCGATTGGTACACTTATGGAGGAGATACATTAATTTGAACATGTTAATTTTGAATTACTTATATTTCAATTGATGTTCGTGGAATATATACCACTCATTTTGGATTTGATAAATCCTTTTTCAGTCACATGAATTAGGATGTATCTCTCAATGAATGAGCCCTTTTAAAGAACTTCTTGAGGATAATAATAATTACGTTTGGATAATCATAAATTAAGTGAGTACAGAAATAGAGTACATTTGCCAATAAGTAGACTTAGGAGTGCCTCAAATGTTGCATATTAGAGGTGAATTAGAGTTAATCTTGATGCTTACTAGGGTATAATTTCTTTCAGATTAATTTGATTACATATAATGAAGATCAAAACTTATGTTTACGTTTAGGATTATGCTGTGCTTATTGAAATTTGTTTACATTACTTATAATTGGAAAATCTCATTTTTATCTTAACACATAAGTCTGTGCACATACACAAAACGACGAGGATGGAATTATATATCCTAAATTTCATAAATTAAACAATACCAACCAATCAATATGTGCAGCTTTTTTTTTTCTTTATCTTGTATATTTGTATTTTAATATTCAAGATATTGAACTTGTTAGTAAAAATATAATAATAAACAGTCATTTTCATTTTAGTTTGTAATTTGACATTAGCTTAATACCTTATTGAGTATTTCAAATGACAATATAAATGTTAACAGGTGAGAAAAAAGTATACATATGTATGATATAAGATCAGCATGCTGCTTCGTATTTTATGATTACCCTCCGTGTTATATTTTTCTTTCTATCTATTTCTTCTATTGCCTCACTATTGTAATGGAATAAACACGAAAGTTATATAAAAGTATAATATTGCAATTCATAGGGAAGAACAAATTTTAGAACAATGTATATATTTATATTTTGTGAACAATTTCTAAATTTAAAAAGGTTTGACCAACAAATAAGGCATAGAATGATTAACCAATGTAAGGCCTTTAAGTTACAATGGTGCAACCATCAGTTATTTTTCAAAAGCATAATTAATTAGGCTGATAGTTTAAGACCTAACATGAGTAATTAGTTGAGCTAATGATCAGCGTGAATGAATTAACAGTTGATTACAATGGTAATATTAAAATAATTATTACAATTGTATCTTTTACACATACATGATATTCATGATTATTGAATGATGACTGATGTAAATGTTGAAGTGTGTAACTCTTTATCTAATAATTATAAGAGGTAAAGTTATATAAAAATTTAATTATAGTAATTAATTTAGATCATTCCCTTGAAACTAATACTTGGATAGTCTGACATGCCTTTGCTCTTAAAAAATTTCTCTTTTTCTATGGTCAAGTTAAATAGAAGGCCCTCTAGCCAGCCATGAGATAGATATTGAGAACTATGCGTATCCGGGCCGTGGATAAGAATAACTTCAAGCTGCTTCTACGACAACATGTTAAAATTAAGCTTACTATAATTAATTTCAACACCCTATAGATAGATATTTACCACCTTAATTTCAGTTTCAGGAATATAATATTATAAGTAAAGTGATTATTTAGAACCAAGTAGCTTTCGAATTAGAAAATTTAGTGCATATATATAAACAAAACAGACGAGCACCTTTAAGATATATTTTTCTTGATTTACTTTATAGCAATAAAAGCAATAATAACCTTTAATTACATACAATTCTTCTTACAAAAAAAAAACAATAGCTTGAACATGGAACCAACATTCTAAAATCTCCTTGTTGGGTGGCCTGTTTTCCTCCGGCAATTAAAATGGGCGTGTCGTTCCTTTCTTAATTAAGACTGTTCTTCAGAGATCCATACAGGTGCCCTTAAAAAAAGAAATATTGGTATATTTCCCTTTTAATATATAAGAAATCAAATTCTATTAGAGTAAATTACAAGTGAAAAGTTGGAAAATATCAAATTCAAAAGTTGTAAATTTAGAGGTAATATCTTGAAGTGTTATAAATAAATCTTCACCAATTAATATATTAAGTTACGGGTTCAATTTTAATTAAACACCCAACTATCAATTTAACTTTCTCATAATATTATAAATATCATTTGTTGCTGATGAATTGCTGATTCCAAGCAATATCAAAGTAGAATTAGCAAAGAAATGCTGTCAGTCAACAGTGACTTTGTTTCTCTAACGTTTTTGCAGATTCTTTGTTAAAAATTAAAACAACAACTGAAGAACATAGACAACAGTAACTAAAAATATATAGTACTCGATTTTTCTTTTGCTGGTGTGATTACAGTATGCTCAAATCCAAAGCCGTAAAAACAAATGACAAAAAAGAACTCATCATCACTGCTACCCCATTTTTCTTCTTCTTGAAACAAAGCCACTAGCAAGTCATATTAATTAGAGACACACACATACACCCACAAATATAATAGAAATTATACAAATGTAAGAATATTTAATGTCATTGAATGTGGTGGTGGAATATAATTAATTAATTCACAGTTTCACGTGCAACAACAGTGGAGAAAGAGGTAAGCTTAAAAAGAAAGACCTTTTCACGTGTTGACAGTGTCAAGTTGAAAAAAAAAAAAAAAGGTAGAAAGAACCAAAGGGAAGAACCACAATCAATATATATATTATTGCTGATGATAAAAGGAAGAATAATATTGTTCTCATGATTTTGGGTACCATGAATATCTACGTGGCTTCTTCCCATTTGTCATCTGCCTTTATCTCCGAGCAACCCCACCCCGCACTGCCCCTCCATAACAACGGGTATACGGCGGCTTCCAAGCCATAATAATATTAACAATAATTTCGTTGTACATAATTACATATAAAATAAAAGGTTATATGACTAAGTGCGCTATATACATATAATAGTTAATTAATCTGATAGATAATACAGCTCATCTATCGGGCAAGAAGCTTTTGCAATCTGCATGATATTCTGAAAAGTTTTCCAATTATTGTAAAAAATAAAAAATTAATACATTCAAACGTAAAAAAATAAAAAAAATCACCAATTTCCAGTGTTCTTTTTTCAGGGTATTCTGTTAGGATTGGCTTGATTAAATTAATGGTCTCACGTTTAGTTATGAATATACGTATTACATGTAAGTTAATTCTCACTTTCACGTGCATTGAAGTCTTTTAAAGTAAAATTCACTCTCGAGCCTAAAAATAGTTAAATCAGAAAAATAATAGAGATTGAGTTTATGATTTAGTTGAAAGACACATGCCAATTAAAGTAGGTATGACATGGTCTTGGATAGTTTTGATCAAGTTGCTCTTTGTTGAGATGTTGACGACATTTGATCTAACATGGATTGTCTGGTATGATTGTAAGAAAAGTTGGATTTTGGTTTAGTATAAAGATTTGTTAGGTGTTTTGTTTAGACTGAAATAATAGCTCTAGATTGAATATTAACATGTTTATCATATAAAATATAAGTTAGGATTTTACTCTCATTAGTATTGAGACTATTGGGATTGTAATAGAAGTTTGATTTTCATTCAATAAAGATTTGTTGGGTTTTTATAAACTAAAATGGTACCCTTTCATTAAGTATACACATGTTTATTACAGGAATGTAATTTAAAATCCGCTTTAATTAGTATTGAGACATTTTTAAAGTAAAATTTCATACCTAGGCTCAAGGACGATTAAATTGGAGCTAATATTGTTACTGATTAGTCGTGAAAGAGCTTCACAGATGAGGAGAGGCCGGGCTAAAGAAAGTGTGAAGCTGTCATTCAAGTGGTCTATCTTTGCTATCAATAAACTTATCTACATAAACTCTAGTGATATTCTCTGACTCAAAATAACCATGGAAAATCCCTCCCTCCAAGTACCAACAAATTTAGAAATCAAAAACAAAAAATAATGAAAATGACCAACATTATAGTTTTCAACCTTACTTAAAGTCGTCTCTTCATTAGTTCTTAGGGGGTTCTTGTTTGTTCTTTAATGGCATTTTATTCCCTTCTTGAGAACATGGAAGTCAAACCCATTTAAAATGGATCTCTACGCTCAACGTAGACCCAATTTATGAGAATTTTCACAATTAACAACAAATAATCTTCATTAGTCATGCATATATATACATATATATTTGTGTGAGTGCAAAGAAAGAGAGGAATCAAAAGAGAAAACGAGAAAAAAAAAATTCAATATTGCCTAATATAAATGTCAACCTGTCGATAAAAGTATAGATGATAGGGAATTACCATGAGCTTGAGTAGAATTTATAAATAAAACCACTTTAAAGTAGCCCGATAATCCAACAACTCAATGACTGAAGGGTCTCGGAATCTGCACTCTTCTGATCTGCTAATGAAAATTGATGAATTAGCCTTCTCAATTGTAGTCCACATTCACCATGTTATCCCACAGCTTTCTTGAGCTTCTTATGTAATTTGTTGAGAGAGAGAGAGAGAGAGAGAGAGAGAGAGAGAGAGAGAGAGAGAGAATTATCAAATGAAGTTCAAGAAAGCTGTGGAAAAGCATGACAGGACTCCATAAATTCTTATTTTCTTCCTTTCTCCTCAGTCTTCTTCTGCTTCATCTTCATCATCATCATCATCTTCATCTTCTTCTTCTCCTGCCGATATTATTCAGATCTGTTTTAAATGAATTAAAGAGAAAAAGGAGAGATAGTGAAGGGGAGTGATGAAATGCACCCATACCCATAAAATTCTCATGGACCACTCTAAAACACAATCTCTGCAACAGCTTTATAGATAGATAGAAATAAAAAAAAAATGATCATAATAATGCTAATAATAATGAAAGGGGGGTGTAGGGATCAAACAAATAAAGCCACATTACAGACGCAACATACCCACTTTAGCAGTAAGTGCGTTGTGGGGCAGATATGCCATGCGAGACAGCTGAAGTTGGGAAAAATAAATGATGACGATAGTAATATATATATGTAGAGATAAAATATTTTTATATTAAAATAAAACAAAAAATTTATATATTTTTATAAGAAAAACAGCCATAAAACCTCATCCCATCCCCATCACATGTAACCATGTGATCATAACAATCCTTTTGGTTGTATGTATATATATATATATATTGAAAATTCAAATTGCAAGAGTTAGAAGTATGGGGGTGCTTATGGTCCCCCAACACTTGTATTGTCTCCAATGTGACCCTCTTTTATATAAAATACAGTACCAACAAAGATAGCATGGTTCCAGCCCCATTCACACCCCATTTTTATTAATTATATATGCTATCATCGGTCTGTTAATTTAATCTGACCATCCAATTGATCAAAGCTAATAAAGGTTCTTTACAGAGAAAAGAAAAAAAAAAAGAACAAAAAAAAAAAAAAAACAAAGAAAACACCACATATATATATATATATATCGAGGTTGTTTACTCCCCCAACATGTTCCTTGAGCATCCATTGAGCAAGTGTGTGCACCCTGTGGATCCCTTTGGCCCTTCTTTTTTTTCTTTTTTAATTTTTAATATGTATATTTTTTCTTTAAACCTCCAACCTAGTGGATGCAATAACCCCCAACCAAGAAGGGGGTCTTGACAGACTAAGTTTAAGCCAGGATTCCTTTTGAAGTTGATCATTTAATTCATTTCAAGGATCCATTGTGTGTGTGTGTGTTGTTCAAAAACGAAGCAATAATAACATAGTTCATCCCATGTTGCTTTATATGAGTTTAAAGAGGTTAAAGTTTGTCTAATTTTGACTCCTCTATAGTCCAATTACCAAATTAAGTTCGTCAGTGTTGTGTACACACCTCGCTTTGATGAGATTTAATAAATTGAATTATATTTGAATGTGAGGCATTAATTAAAAGTTAATAAGGATCTCTTGTAGCAAGGGATAGTGTCCTAATTAGTGAGAAACCATTGCAGCTGATATGGAAAATGAAAAACAGATAAAGAACTTTTGACAGAAAAAACAGAGCATCCTTTTTTCTATTTTTATCACTTTGTTATATCAAGATCAGAATACATTCTCTTCACTAACTATACCATTTATATACTCAGAAACAACCTCTGGAAACTTCTCTTTAACTAACTCTATAGATGCCTAACTGTCTAACTGATAACTGTCTAACTGATATAACAGTAACTGTCTAACTGATATAACAGATACAGAACAGACCAGCTGATAGCAGATGCAGAGCCTACTAATAGCAGATGCAGAGCAGAACTACAAACACTAATGTGTAGTTCTCACAGCCCCTCGCAATCGAGAGGGTGAAGAAATCACCTTGAGATTGTCACGAAGAAAGAAAAATCGAGAGGCTGTAGTAGCCTTGGTGAAACCATCGGCAAGTTGATCAGTAGTAGGGACATAGCGAACAAACTACTCCTTATTAAGAACTTTGTCACAAACAAAATGAATATCTAGTTCAATATGCTTCATCCGAGAGTGAAATACAGGATTAGATGCCATAGCCTGTGCACTGGTATTATCAC
>JAJIYU010017575.1:0-11651 GCA_030144865.1 Tinospora cordifolia | reverse complement strand
GATTTTGCTAGAGAAACAGAGACTGAATCAAAATGAGTAGATCGAGTGAATAAAGGATCCTTACCTTTAGGAGGCAATTCAGACATCCGTGATGGGGCATTCGCAAGTGGAAGCTCATCATTTGAAGAATCCGAGTCGAGTGTCACCGGTGGTGGACAAACGGACTTATGAGCCAACGTTTTGAACCTCGGCGGTTTCGGCACCAACATGGTACTAGAACGCACCGGAGGAGGGGAGGAATTATCAAACTAAGAAGGCAAGGAAAGATCATCATCGGAAGAATCCGAGTCGAGTTTCAACGGTGGTGGACAAACAGATTTACGAGCCAGCGTTTTGAACCTTCGCGATTTTGGCACCAGCAAGGTGCTAGAACGCACCAAAGGAGTGGAGGAATTACCAGACTCGGATAGCGAGGAAACCATAACTGAGATAAAAAGAAAAAGAACATTTTCTCAGAGCAAACGAAAAGGGATGATCAAAATGGTGAAAGGTGCGAATGGGCCAGGAATTTATAGGAGAAGGGATAATACTATTATAACGGCACTACTACATCAGAAATCGAAAATCTGTGCTTCTGATTGGTTTATCATGTTATGCTGTTGGAATGTTTAATTATTGTTGAAATATTTATTAACTATGCTCTTGCACACAAAAATCAGATTAAATAAGATTTCAACCACGTACCGATATGGGGGACTTTCTGTGTTCCATGTAAAATTGAAACTGGCTATCAATACTGACACCAGCATGGAACGGGTTTCAATGATGATCCCACTGAAAATGGGTTTGAGTTTCAGAATTGATCTCTCTCCCTAGATCTGGAGCACAAAGGGTATTTCCGTTCGGTCTAAATTACGACTGAATTAATATATTGGTTAAATCGAATTAATCTCTGAAAGTGTTTGATTCGCTTGCATTGTCTGGTTAAAATAATGGATTAAATAGATGGAATGATTCACTGGGCTTTTTAGCTCCCCCTTATTTTTCACCACAGGAAATTAATCAGCTTGCGAGGAGATTTACCCATTGAAAGTTTTTATTTATTTCAATGTAGGGCACATCGGCCCAAGTGAAATCATATATTTTCAGCTTTGAATCTATTTTTCGCTGTAATGAATTATTATACTCAAAATTGTCGAATGAATAAATGAGGAATTTTGTTTACCACGATGTCATTTTGTACATAGACTAATGTACACAGGAACCCTATTGCATTTGGGGTCTAAGAAGAAGAAAATGTAGCACGGGCCCGTCTCTCGGGCATCCCAAAATTTTTTATCAAAGAGAATTGAACTGTCAGATGATGTGGAAGATGGGACTTGGGAGGCGGGGTGTTACAATGACGGCTATCACAAATGAGAAAAGAAAGTCAATTGCTTCAAAGCCAACAACAGGATGGCGTATCTCACTCAGTGGCTACACCGCAAGGACCCGAGCATGGCCGAGGCTTATCCTCCTCCTTCTTGCTGCCTACCCTACTTGGCGATAACCTGTTGTACACCACCAGCGCACCTGACTCCACCGGTAGGCGATGATGTAGATGATGATGACGATGATGATGGCGTCGATATTAATGATTTCATTACCAAGGAAGAAGTCTTTGGAGATGACCTCTGAGCCTTGGTTCCTTTTATTTTTTTGCTGTCTTTTGCTGCTCTTGAAACTCCATTTTGTACTTATGGATAGCTATTCTACTAATGAATTACTCGATATAAATGGTCTTACTTGTGCAATGCATTTTTATGCTTTCTCGACTAATTTTTCTGTCTCTGAATGCATGTTGTGCTGTGTTCTTTTCCACACATGCAAATCAATGTGCTCTTGATGACAAGGCATCATTCAAGTTTGGGGGTATGTGCTTAACGCCTCAACACATAGCAAACAGGGTCAGTTTTATTTTGTTTTGTCAGTTTTTGTCAATTTTACAGTATTTTCGTCTGTTCGTCTGTGTTTTGCATATGTTAGACGCATCTTAGGAAAACATTTAGGGTAGATTGTCCATATAAAAATAATAAAATTAATTAAATTAAATTTCACTGAGTAACTTATGAAATTGTAACGTTCCTCTAGTTTGATGAGACAATGAACTAGGGTACTTTCAAACAGTCTGTGTGCTTGGTTTGTCTGAAATTTGACCTTGACAAATCCCTATAGTCTTAGGTAGATTGAGAATCCGAAAACTGAGGAAAGTGAGGAGTGGAAACCAAACCACAAATGGAGAGAATTTTTCATAAACTCTTGAAATAATCAAATCTGTAACACTACTTAGGAATGACTATAGGAAGGAAATGAAGTAGGCCATCATTATTTGAGTCCTAGCCTAAAGGCCAACACCAGCATTTATAATACCTTACAGCCAATTTTGAGCCTTATAACCTGTTTTCTTATTGTAAACCTAAACATTATATATATAAAACACTCCATCTTTTTATGAATATCTCAGTTAAACCTATTTGTGTGCACTCATGGTTCAAATACTGCCTATTTTGATGATGTGAAAGAAGGAGGGAATGCTAACATTGCAATACATATGTTCTCAGTTTTTGTTTCAGCTTTTATTTTGTTTAGTAAATAAAAAAGAAAAAAAGAGTTATATTCATTTCTTTAGTATTTCAATATTATCAATGATAGCTGAACTTTCTACTTTGTTATGAGTATACATTTGAGTACAATTTGGAGTGCACGTGATGAAATAAGTTTGGGGGAGCTATGAAGACAAAGTTGTGAGCATGAATGAAAAATACAAAGTTTTGAAAAGAAAGGATCAAACTATATTGAAAAAAAATCAAATAAAATAGGTTGTTGTTAGTGCTATGAGTGTACGCTTGAGTCAAATTTAAATTCCTATTACACTTGCACCTTGAGCAAGACCATGTTATAACCTAAAAGAAAGACCATTGATCCTGATTATAGTTTGACTTAAGTAGAAGATAGATAGAGGAGAGAATTGAGAGGGTCTGTGTACTAAGTTATTAGGAAAGGATTTCTGTGAGTGGGATGGTGCTTGCAAATCACCTACAAAGTTTAGGAGGATTGAGATATTAACAGATGAAAGGGTGATGTTGAGAAATAATGGAGGATGAACTGAAAATCTTGACAACCTGAATGACCCTAAGGGACTTGTTAATGAGTCATAAACTAAAGGAATGGAAAATTGAGGTTACAATAATGAGTAAAATTGAATTTACTTCTATATGATATGATGTGTCAGTTTACGAACAATAGTCTAATTTTGGGGATATTTGTTAGTTGCACAACAAACTAACATTAGGATAGGTGATTTATTGCATTTTATAGGAAATAAAGGAAAAATTAGGTGAAGATTTGATAATTAGTAGCATGACCATGTAGTTTAGGGACTCACATTGTTTCATTTTATTATAAGCTTTGTTTTAAAGATTTGAAGCTTTTTTATGAGAACATGATTTTTGGGAAAGGAAATTTAGTGTATTGCAGGTTCAGGTTGAAGCAAAAAGGAAAAATGCATCGCATGAAGGCAAAAAGAAGAGGAAATCATGGAGAATGTATCAAGAGACCGCGGTCGAATAACTAAAGATCGCGGTAGCTGAAAAAAGACACAAAGTGGTTAAAGCTCACTGATTACCGCAGTCAATAAATCAATGACCGCGGTAACCAGAACATGAATCATGAACAAAGGTGATGGACCGCAGTGGACAAAACGAGGAAATACCAGTCTTTATTGAAGAACAATACTGACCGCGGTCACACGATTAATTATCGAGATTTTCATATTTTTTTAGGATTTTTTTAGATTATAAATAGGAGAGGTTATTAAAGCCAAGAGATAACCAATTCGAAAAATCTCACTTATGACGGCTAAGAAAGGAAACAACCAGTGTTTCAATTAGAGATTGAAGATTCTTATCAAGTTTTGAGTATGATTAAATATCTTTTTCATTGTTTAATGTTTTTTATTACTTTAATGTCTAGTTAATTAGTTCTCTTTTTCTGGGATATGATGTCCAATGTATGAACTGTGATCTCTCGTTGAAGTTATTAATTTAGAAACACTATTTTATATTGTGCATGCTTAATGCTTTGTGTTCACTGGCTATAGACATGATGAACTCAATGCATTAGACTAACTCAGAAGAGAGGTCTAATGGGTGGTTATCGTAGTGTGGACCTAGAATAGTTGATTGATCGGGAGGTCATTAACTGATCTAGGGAGTTGCACAGGGACTTTTGAATACACAATTTAGGTTGTTGAGTAAGCACCTCGGGAGAGGACTTTATAAAACAAAACTAATCAATATTGAAGCACTTCGGGAGAGGGTTTCAATTACAGATGCTAAGACTCATAATGTAGACAATTCATGATCTAAAACAAAAATCACAGGTCATAAAGCAGCATTCACTATCCTAGACATCCATTTTACACAAATTTTTAAAAATAGAATTATCACTTTTATTAGGATAGATTTTTGTTTAGAGTTTGAGATAATCATGTCAATTAGAGTCTTGATAAAATCAAAACTAGTAGTAAATTGGGATTTGAGATCACTCATTAAACCTATTTTTCTCTGAGGACGATATCCGGTCTCACCGGTTAATACTCATGCGAACTTGTACACTTGTAGGGTAAATAACACATCTTTAAAACCTTTAACACAAAAGAGAAAGTAAGATTTTGATAGTTCATATCATGAAAGCCGATCACTAAAAAAAATAAAGATAAAATGACTTTAAAAGAAAAGGCAATCTAAGAAATCATTATGCATTTAAATGTTTTGTATAAAGCGAACCTTACCATCTCTTTCTTTTTTCATAATCTCATCTCCATCATTAATGTCCAAACTAAGATCTGGTGACTTTAGTTGTGCCAATGAAACATTTGAATTCTCCTCATACATTGCCAACTTATAAAATCCTCTAGGCGGTGCTCTTAAAACCATCATACCAATTTGAAGAGCCACTTTCCCTAGAATAAAATACTTGCTTTACTTGAGATGCTAAAATAAATGGATCTTCTAGATTTTGACCTTGATGAAGGATAACCAATATAAATCCATCTTCCACTTGTATACCATTCCCCTTATTCACCCAATTACACAAGAATAATGTCATTTGAAGCAAATGATAATATAAGAACAAAATATCTCTAATAATGCCATAATATTTCACTTTGTCAATAATTTGTGAACTAGATCTACACAAGCCTATTGCTTCTATAAAGATTCCACTATTTTGTGTGGACATGTCAACATCTCTTGCATGAAACCAGTGACCATTAATATCATATCCAAACACAATATTAAATGCTTTAGTCCATATGCTATCCACTTTACTAATTCTAGCACATCTTTTGATAACTTTGGAGCCTTCTCTTTTACCCATACACTAAATGTCTTAGTGTGTCTTGTCCGTAATAAACTCTTATCTCTTGCAAGACTGTAATAATACGTAATTTTTATTACACGTAGACATGACATATATATATATATATATATATATATACACACACACGCATGTGTTAGATATATATGTGCGTATGTATATTATTATGTACAACATGAAGTGAAAAAAGAAAATACAACCCATAAATAAATTTAAGTAATTTAAAATAATAATAATAATAATAAGATAAAATTATAAATAGTGGGTGTATGTATATATATATATGCATATATACACACATTAATCAAAAGAATTTGTCCTCTCTTTTTATTAAACGACTCCCAATTTACCTTATCATTCATCTTCCTTTTCTCTTTTTTTTTCTTTGTTTTCCTTTTCCTTTACCCAAGTACCAGCATCTACTTTGTTCATTTATTATTATTATTATTATTTATTTATTTTTACTCTTAACTTAATCAAACTAGTCAATAGGATTCAAGTACCTACTTTAATAACCAAGATCATTTCTTTTTTTTTTAATAAGTTAATTGCCTTTCTCCTCTCTCTCTCTCTCTCTTTATTTCATATATATATACGTTTAGTGGTGGATGAGAGAGAGAGAGAGAAGAAAGGTAATTAACTTATTAAAAAGAAGAAATGATCTTTGTTATTAAAATAAGTACTTGAATCCTATTGAGTAGTTTGATTAAGTTATGATTAAGTTAAGAGTAAAAAAATAAAAAATAATAATAAATGAACAAAGTAGATGTTGGTATTTGGGTAAATGAAAAGGAAAACAAAGAAAAAAAAAGAGAAAAGGAAGAGGAATGATAAGGTAAATTGGGAGCCGTTTAATAAAAAGAGAGGAGGAATTCTATTGATCAATGTGTGTGTGTATATGTGTGTGTGTGTGTGTGTGTGTATGTGTCACACCCCGACCCCCGGGCCGAACATCATATCTGTTAATCTAAGGCCTTGTAGTCGGGCGTCGCATGGCTCCAAGCTCGGCGCGTGGTCTACTGAGGCACCGGGCATGCGACAATCATCATCATCTTTCCACAAACCTCTATACACCAGGTTTAAATCATTTCTTAATTTCAAATAATCATTTCATTCATGCTTCACTAAGCAATTAATTTCAAATCAAATTCACCGGATGTTCAAAATCATATTCATACTAAAAATCAAGATAATAGTAGCGGAAGCACTTTTCGGATCAAATCTTTCTGAATCATTGAACACTATTTAACATACAATATCTAAAAATCATCAGTTTATCAATCAAAATAAGGCAGTATTCAAGATGGTTAAAACAGTCCTGTAGATACATACACAAAAATATGATACATGACCCTCCGACCCAAATCCAAAATATACATCATCAATACTGTACAAAACAGAAAGACAATTTAACACAAAATATCACCCTCTCTCTCTCTCTCTCTACAAATCCTCCAGTCTCCAGTCTGCATCCTCACTGAGCGTTGGGCCCATGAGTACCTGTAAAATAAAAATGTGGTGAGCTCGAAAGCCTAGTGGATCTTCCCTACACATCAATAACATTATACAAACGAGCATATGAAACATGCAAATAGTTTCAAATCATTAGGGGCATTTCAAACACTAAGTCAATTTATCCGTTGCACTCTAATATCAGGAATTTACCATCTGATATTAGGAATTAACCGAAAGAGTGAACCACCTTCGATATCCCAATTGTGGTCCTGAACACAATCAAGCACGACATCTTTATAAAACAGAAGTCTACCTCTGAGACCACGACCTAAGAAGATACTGAAACCAAGGGAAAAATCCTCATGACTTTCCAAATCCAAGGGTCTCATATGGTCGCTCGCAGTTTGGCCTAATTGGGGGATACCCACGATGACGTCCTGGTCACAACCGGATAACATCTACGTGATGTACCAGTGCCCATCCATCGCCTTGGTGCGTGGAGTTCTTAATAAACCTTTAATGTTCTTTAGTTTTACAATCATAGTTTTCATTCCACGCAGCATATAGACATGCTTATTCAAGTTGCTAACCTAAGCAAAGAAAACAAACAAACACCAAGCTAATCACAGTATCCTAGTATTAGAAAGTGAGTAACCAGTCATCAGGATATCATATCAATCATTCCACCCAAAGCATATATTCCTAGCATGGTACTAAGTACAGGAATTTAAACATGAATCATATTCCGCATCCAACATCCGCATTATACTAAAGAGTGAGGGAGAGATAGTCAACCCCACTTGTACATGCCAAAATACTGCTAGATCGTTACTCCTCGCACGGCAGTCCAATACCATCAATCTGCATCATTAAACAATAGTGATACATTACTTTGGGCTTTTAATACTCTTTTCACCTAACTATAGGGGTCTGGTATCATTCAATGTTTCAGAATGTACACAAAACACTCCAAAAACATTATTTTCGTCTATCGATCGCGGTCGCTCTTGTGTGGACCATGGTCTACACACAATTTCTCACCCAATAGTGGGATTTCACATGTGTACTCCATAATAGTGATTTCCATTTCAGTTTAACACTTAAATCTAGTGTATTGGACACCCAAAAATCATTCAAACATATAAACCAGCTAAGGAATGGTTGCTTACATTGTCTATTCACCGAAACCCCTTGATTCAAGCCTTAAAAATGGGATCTTATTTCAATTTGTTCAACCCCCTTCAATTCAACAACCAAATACCCATCATAGATCATCCACACTAATGTCCAAACACACACACAAGGAAATGGAAAGTGTTCACCACATTTTGATTTGGTTTCTAGTCACAATCCCCTCAACACAATGCTCTCAAATGGATATCTATCCTTTTGATTTACTAACAATTGATAACTACTTTAAATGAGATCAACTTTTAAGGAAAACTCAAATGAAATCAAGGAACTCACCTTCAAATCGTCCTCAAGTTGTCTCCTCCAAATCCCAAATTGTTTCAGTGCCAAATGAGAAAATTATAGCTTGAAATGTATATATAGATCGCACACGGACCGCGGTCGGAGCCAAATGGACCTCGGTCATCTGACAGATTTTTTTCGTGGACCGCGGTCAGCACTTTATGGACCACGGTCGGCACTTTACGGACCGCGGTCACCCATATGACCTAATTTTTTTCGTGTCTTTCCATTGATTACCGCGATCGGCCTTCAGTGACCGCAGTCAACAGTGTAATATCCTATTTTTTTTAACGATTTTTCCCATTATCCAACATCCTGATTTATTTTATTTTGTTACCAAACATTAATACAAGCATTTAAACAATATTTCACATATTTTTACATTTGTTTCATAATTTTCAAAAAAATACAGTATGTATATATGTTGTGGGCGGTTGTTCTTTCATTCCCTTTTGATTTCTTTTACGTTTCATTTCCAAAACAAAAAAGCTAAAGTAGAGAGGAAAAACAAAAAGGGGAAATATGACATTTTGCGATAGATTTGACATGTAGGTAGACCATTTCTCCTTATTCTCATTACAAAAATGTTATTTAAGGCATTGTTAGTTGCATTGCATGCTAACTAATTTATATGTAATATATATATATATATATATATATATATATGTTTTGCATAGGTTAGATAGGAATTCGAACATACATCCTTATAATCAAATGCATGATCATTTATATTAGTAATGCATATATTTAGAAAATTTTAATACAGTTTTATGCGTTTATACTTGTAATATAATGTTTGAGAAAGCTTTTTAGTAGTTTATGCAAGTGTACGATAAATGAGTAAGGATATGCAAGCTGATAGGAAGGAGAGAAAGCCCAAACTTCAAGCCCAAACACATAGCCCAGCAGATATTATCTCGGCCTGTTCAAACATGAAATAAAGCCCAATATCCAAGCCCATGTCCGTTGCATAAAAGGAACAACAAAGCCAGCTGAAGACAATAGCAAGACCACAGTCACACAAACACAAGACCACGATCCTGTGATTGATCCCAAGAGAGGATCATGGTCCTGCGCTTGCTAATTAAGAGAGGACTACGGTCTTGGGGGAATAGAAATTGGAAAGTTGAGTCTGTGTCTAACTAGGTTTGGTTTTGAGGGTCAAAAATCTATAAATAAAACCCATTGGTAGTATTTTTAGTCATTTTTTTCTCATAAGTCGAGATTTCTCACAATTCAGTCTAGTAAGTTCGAGTCTAGTAGTCAAAATTTATTTAGTGTTTGACTAGCAAGAGGACAAATGAAGCAAAACAAAGTGAAGAACTGAAGAATTTCTAGTATGGTTTTCTGTTTATTTAACACTTTGATTTGTGATTTCTCCACTATGTCTTGCTAAGTCTTTTATTCTGGGATGTGATTTCAATTGTAAGAAACTTTAATTCTAATTTTCAATTAATCTATTCTAATGTGTTGTTTCATACTTTGTGTTCTTAAGGCTATTTATCTACTGGCCATAGATAGGTTGATTTCAGATTGTTAACTTAACTTGGAAAAAAGGTTTAACAGTTGGATAATCAAAATATAGTCCTAGAATAATCAATTGACCAGGAGGTTGTTTATTCGTTAGGAGGTTGCATACGAATTAGGATTTTAATGCATTAGTTTATTGATTGTACACCTCGGGAGTATTAGGCAATTTGACTAATAGGTATCATGGCGCCTTAGGAGAGGGTTTTAATGAAAATGTTATAACCTACAAAATTAAGATCAAGATTAATTGAAATAAGAATTAAGGGGGAATATAAGATATTTCATAATCCTAATTACTTAATTCATAAAGTTCTCACTCTATTATTTTCTTGTTTTCAATTCACTTCTAATTTAATTTGAGTTTTCATTAGATTTTGAGTCTTAATAAAGTCAAGATTCAAAGAAAATTGGGATTTAAGATATTAACCATAAACTATTCCCTGAGAATGATATCCAGCTATTTACCATATATTACTATTGCGATCCTATATACTTGTGGGGTTGTCAACAAGTTTTTGGCGCCGTTGCCAGAGAACAGTGTTAATATTCTTAAAATCAATTAAAATTGGTTGAAAATTTAATTAAGACATTTTTTCTTTCTTTATTTTTATTTTACTTATTTTATTTCTTGTGCTTAATTGAATACCTTTGATCATTTTATTTTAATTTGTTTGTGGTGTTTTAGATTTTGGATGTATAGAAATTCTCTTGGATTGAACGATTCAGGTCTGTTTAAGACCATCATGCAAATTCAAGTGGAATCTAGATGTCATAGATCTGATATGGCTGAAAGCGAAAGATCAGTTCTTGGGAATGATGGTGAGGCACCATTACAGGATTTCTTTAAACCCGTATTGAATAACAATTACTTCAGAATTACCAGAATTCCTATCAATGTTAATAACTTTGAATTGAAGCCCTCTTTGATAACAATGGTGCAACAACAATAGTTTAGGGGCTTAGCTTGTAACACCCCCAGCTCCCGATCTTTCTTACATACGTCATAGGTGACGTGGTGGTCTCCTAGCTTGAGACATCATTTCTTCTGAGTGCAGTCAATCCTGCTTTCTATCTAAGAACTGTGGATATTACTTTTTCTTTTTATCATTTATCTGTTAATTTCATTAATTCATATCCAAGGGATAAAATATAAATACAATAATATTTGTATTACAAAATAACTGAAAACATTGCTTCATTATCAGAGTTATGAATAATTTTGTGGGCTCCATAAACTTCTTTTGATAATACAAATACTATCAATATCTGACATGATCAAATATAGTGGGTCACATGCCCTACAATACACTTCATTTTCTACTATGCTATACACTGTCATTAATTTACATTGATCTGCTGAGGCAATGTCTTCAATAATTACCAAAAAAAAATGATTGGGTGAGCTCAAGAGCCCAGTGGATCATACACAGTACATCCATAACATTATTTAAACCAAACACTGAACATGCAAACACTTATCATCCATTAGGCATTTTAAACATTTAGTTATCAACAATTTTCAATTAGACCGAAAGGGGTTAACCTCTGTGTTCCAGATCTTGGGAGAGAGATCAATTATAAAACTCAAACCCTTCTCTGGGATCATTTCTGAAACCTAGTTCATTCAGGTGTCAATCATGACAACCAGTTCTAATTCTGCATGGAACACACACGAAGACATTCGTCCCCGCGCCGGTACGTGGTTAAAATCTTTATTAATCTTGTTTTTGTGAACAGAGCATAATAAAATAAATATTTCATCAATAATTAAACATTCCATCAGCATGACATCATAAATCAATCTTTCATAAAATAAAAACAATGACTGTTGATTT
>JAJIYU010017574.1:0-11607 GCA_030144865.1 Tinospora cordifolia | reverse complement strand
CTCTGAAAGTGTTTGATATGCTTGCATTGTTTGGTTGAAATAATGGATTAAATAGATGGAATGATTCACTGCGCTTTTTTTCCCCCCCCCCCCCCCCCCCCCCTCATTTTTCACATTTCGGGAAATCGATTTATCAGCTTACGTGGAAGATTATTTATTAGAAAATTTCTTTTATTATTTAATATAGGGCACGTGGGTCCAAGCCAAATTATTTATTTCAGTTTTAAATTTATTTTTCACTGTAACAATTCATGTACTCAGAATTTAGAATAAATGATTTTATTTATTTATAATGCTATAAATTATTTTGTACATAGACTAATGTACGCAGGAAGTCTCATGAGTTTGGGATTTAGAAGGGAAAAAAGATAAGGTAGCACAGGCCCACCTTCAGGGCGGCCCAAGATTATTGATCGAAGAAAAATTATACCGTCAAATGACGGGGACGATAGGGCTTGGGAGGCGGGGTGTTACATATTGTTTGCCACCAAGGGCGGCCCCTTTTTTTGTTGTTGTCATCATTACTAGTGTTGTTCACACCTATTGATGCTACATCACCGATCGCCCTTGTTGTTGTTGTTATGTTCCTTGCCTAATAGAATCGGTCCTTCCTTAAACCAAAGAGAGATAAACTAGATAAAAAGCCCAAGTTTATAACTGGCATTGAAATATATACATATTTTAATAAAATTAGTAATATTTAAAAATGTGAGATATAATTGATACATTTTATAAACAAATAATCTATATTTTTGATAATATTTTTTAACATTTGTTATAATTTCTTTTATTATTATTTAAATGACTCATACATTGAGATAATAGTCTGTGGATCTACCAATGTACGATGGATCTGACCATTCTTGCATTTGGATCCACCAAATTTTGTATTATGGAATGTGTAGCATCATAAAGGAAAGTCCAAAGAAGGCGGTTCTTAGGGTGCCATTACCAGTGCTCAATGGGCGTTGATCTAGCGCTCATTGAGTGTCGATTTGGTCAGATGCCCCTTGTTCGGCGTCAAATTTTTTTAAAACATGCGCTGCTTGCCTGCTGGCAACGCCCATTAAGTTTTTTATAAATTTCTTGATTATCACCGATAATGTTTGGTCTTCTTGTGTATTCTACCTTTATCATATACCCTAGTGTCCGAGCAATCATATTAACAACTTGTTTTCTTCTACAATCTAATGGTGACCCATTGTAACACCCCACCTCTTGTGCTTTGAGCCTACGTCATTCGACGATATTTTTCCTTCTGTTTTAGGCCCCTTGAGAGGCTGGCCCTACGTTACATTATCTTTTCATTTTTCTCTTCTTAAATCCTTGAGACTTTTTGAATATTAGTGACTTATGCAATAATTAAAAAATAAATAAATATTTAGAAGCATTTAAATAAAATAAATCCATATCATTAATCATTTTTAAAATTCAAAGGTAAATAGTTGTTATGTCAAATACAATGGAAAATAACTTCAAAACTTGAATAAATTGGGTGAACATGCCCTACAATTTAATAAGATCTCAAAAAATAATCTAAGAGTCTTCTATCAGGTATTAATATATTGATTTCATGAAAGATTAGAAAGAAATGGTGAGCTTAAAGCACAATGGATCATTTCAAATATTTAAATTATTATTTAAACAGATAAAACAAACATGTCAAGCACTTTCAAAATATTATGTGATTCAAACTGTTTATTATTTTTAGTTGTAATTAAAACTGAAAAGGGTTAGCCTCTGTGTTTTAGATATAGGGAAATAGATCATTCATGAAACTCAAACTCTTCTTTATGAAGTAGGATCATTCCTGAAACCCAGTTCACTCTAGGGTCAATCCTAATACCCAATTCTAAGTCAAAGGTTCGGCATGGTTGGGATACACACGAAAAAATCCTTCCTTGGGTCGGCACATGGTTAAGAATCTTAATTAATCTTTGATTAAGTATAAAAATATAACATTCACGTAGATAAACTAAACTTAGATAAAAATTTAACATGTGAACATGGTAACAACATAACATGAATCATATCATCACATAGCATGCATGTTTATTAATGTAAGTCTAAGCATGCATATTCTACATGACATATAAAATAATTAATCATATATATTCAAAGCATCAAGTACATGCAAGCCTTATTTAAATCAAAATAATAAAGTAAAAGTTGAAAATCATCTTCACCTCAAATAACAACCTTTTTTGGACCTTCAATTGAATCTCCTTAAGATTTCTTCAATTGTTAGTACAAAAATTTGTGTAGTAATTCGTTACTTCTACCCCAATTGCTATTTAAAATAACTAAAGAAAGAAAAGTGACGCCAAAAGGAAGACAAAAAAGCAAAAAGGACTTCTTAGTTCTTGCTAGAATGAAGAGAATGAGAGCCAGGACAGTGTTTATATAGAGTTAAGTAGGTGACAATTGATAAGTTTAGGGTGTTCCCAGCACAGATTCTTCATTCTTGTGCAAAAGAAATAGTAATTTAGGGTTGAAGACTTTCTAATTCATTTTGGGTGGCCTTTTACGTGTAATATTTTGAAAACTCGTCGTGCTACCGCAGTATTCGCATTCAAGTACCGCGGTGCTAGGTCAGAAAACACTTCCAATTTGTTTCTTGCACACACAAGCCCTTTTTTTTCAGTTTTCTAATCGCACTATTGCGATGCCCCAACCCAGCGATATTGCGATTCCTCCTTTTTTTTTTTGAATTTACGCCACGTTATCGCAATAATCGCTTGATCTCTCTTTTTTTTAATTGTTTATTTTTATTTTCCTTACTTTTATTATCCGTGATTTGCACCATATTTATATATCTTTCTATATTTTTGCACATCAAAGTTTCTATTCCCTTCAATTAATTTCATTTCTTATTTTGGCTACTTATATATATAATCTTATATTTTTAAATATTTTATAAAATTTTCAATGATTAATTCTTCTTTATTTAATCGAATTTCATACAAAATTTTGGGGTATTACACATATGGATTTGGATATAAAACTTCCAAGATGCAAAACCAATCCTTGGCCAACAAGGTTGAACAAAGAATAGATAATCATTATATAACCAAGATAGCTAATGACCATGCGTTGAGAAGAGATATATTTATTGAATGGAACAGAAAAACTACACAGGTGCAAAAAAAAAAAATAAATAAATAAATAAATCAAAGTACAAGCTAGAACTGGATTTTTTTTCTTTGTCAAACAGCTAGAAGTGGATTGGCAAAAGTATTTGGCACCGTAGAACTACCTGGAAGCTTGTTTTACAGACATCTGACCAACCTTATTCCAGAAAAAATTGGAATAGTTGATGAAGATAAATATCAGACAGAAGAGCCCCTAGCTTCAAATAGAACACAGCTGTGAGACTTCACATCATAAGAAAGCAAAACTGTCTTTTTCTTAACAACAGGATAACCATCTATTGAAAAAAATCCAGGAAATGGAAGAGCCGTGTCAACCAAACGAAACCATGCCATTCCTTCTGATGGTGAAGGCAATATGATACTCTCAGATTGATCACTTGCATTAAAAGCAATAAATAAGTCGCCCTCCATATGCCCAGATTCTGAACTTGATTTGCCATTGTCTATGTGTGCCTTGAATCTCATAGCCAAGAACTTGCATGACTGGTCTTCCCATCTGGGTTGAGCTAGGTCGCTGCCATACCAGTCAATGTTTTCTTCCTGCAGAAAGCTCCTTCTCTGAAGAAGATCACGTCGCCTCACTCTAAATGAACTTAAAAATGCAATAAACTGTGTCATCTGAACGCCAAAATTGGTTTGCAAAGCTCCCCAGTTGAATGGTTTTCTTTTACTGTATAATTGGGATCCACCATAGGACTGTCCACACTCATCTCCCACATTGAGAACGGGAACACCCAATGAGAGGTACAATATGAAGAGAAAATTGCGTATTTGTTTTAGCCTGGTTTCGAGGACATCAACTTTATTTGTTGGACCTTCTTCCCCACAGTTCCAACTTAGTTCTGAAGAGAGACCACTGCCACTAAAGCTAACCAAATCCACAATGGAAAGTCCGAAGTTCCTAGATACAAAATTGAAAGAAAATGCAGGACCGCGCCCACCCAAGAAAACATCACCACTCCCACAAAGCCTTGTTGCAAGGTTACTGATCAGACCCTCGCCCCTCAAAAAGTTTCTCACATCCTGGCAAAATCTTGTGTTCATTTCAGCCCATCTCTTCCAGTGAGGAAAACGGACTTCCTTGAATACCATGTCATAAGGATCCAAGCAATCAGCAATGATCTTAGCCTTAGAAAGTACAGGATCAAATGCAATGGCCTCAATAAGAGCATGACGAAGTAAGCAGTTGCCATCTGATTTCCACAAAAGAGATGCAGCATTCACAAAACTAAAACCATCAATGTGAAACTCAACTACCCAATATCGAAGGCTATCCAAAATCATCTGCTGGACAACAGGATTATTGCAGTTTAAAGCACTTCTTGATCCTGATCCCACCTCATTGTCAACCTGATAATAAGAATATTTATCAATTCCTTGAAACCCTATTTCATCTGTGGTATGGCTGTAAACAACTTCCAACAAAACCTCTATTCCATTGGAATGCAGTTTCTTGACCATTTCTTTCATAGAATTGACAGTTGATAAACCATCGTGAGCAGGTCCATATGAGTTCATAGGCGAAAAGAAATGATATGGGAAATAGGGTCCCTTTTGCACATCAAAAGAAAATATTGGCTCTAACAGTATTGCATTTACACCAAGACTTTTGAAATGATGCACCTTCTCAAGCAAGCCAGAAAATGTTCCAGCAACACCAGGTGGCAGCTGGCTGGACTTGTCCTCAGTAAAATGCTGCACATTGAGCCGATAAACCACTAGGTTCTCCATAGGTAAGCAAGGGTGCTTTTCACCACTCCAATCAAAAACTAGATCCTCATGTAAGTGGCCAATGCACTTCATAGGTGAAGGAGCATTTTGATCAGGAGAAAGATCTCTGAGGATCTTAGAATATGGGTCTAAAAGGACATGATTTGTGTGAATCGTGCCTCCTTTCCCAGAATGAGGAATTGCCTTGCACCTGTACCCATAGCCTATATAGGGGGCAACACTTTCCATTGACACATGCCAAATATCACCAGTTCGATTAATATATGGATCTAAAGCAATCTCTAATGAGGGTTTATCAGCCAACTTATCATACAAGCACAGGTTTACGCTATTAGCATTCCTAGAAAATAGAGCAAAATTCACAGAACCATCATTAGCATGAGATATCCCCAATGGAGCAGGGCAACCCGAGTGAACACCAACTGGAACACAAAATGCTGTCTTCCTGTGACTTCTTATCTCTAAGTTACTCGAAGAAACATCAGATTGAGACTTAAGTAAGAACGAGAGATAAAATGGAGCATGTTTTAATTCAAAATCCATATCTACCGAAAGGACCTTTTGATCTTTTTGAATGAATGGGGTCTGGAAGGTATTTGATCCAGTTTCTGAAGCAGATTGTTGAGATTCAAGTGGCATAAAAGATGATGAATCAGAGCTGAAGATGCCCCAGCTTAGTACCAAATCATTCTCACTGGCCCATTGTGGCAAGGATGAGACTTCAATAAGAATTGCGTACTTCATATTTTTCCTTTGAACATACACCTTAACTAGGCCACCAATTTCCGCTCTAAATAAATAACTGGCTGCTTTTTCTATTTCTTTTTTTTCAATATTTGTACTTGTAAATGACCCTGGTCCAATTTCATAAATTGAGCTTTGTGATGATGTAGATACTTTCAAATCCATACCTCGCCTAGAATTTTTAGTAACATATTGTGAAGCTTTGCCACGGACTTGGTATTTTCTTAAATTATGCATTCTGTACAGCTTACATGCTCTTCTATTTCCATAATCAAAACTGGTGGTTGCTGCAGTAAGTGACGGTAGAAGAGTTCCCATCAGAATTTAATTAACGCCAAACTCTTCCAAGGTGGGAGACTTTCTTAAAATGACTGCAGAGTTTCTCTGGGGGGATCACAAGAATAAGTTAACTGAATGAGTATTTCTAAAATAACAAATGAAATGGAGGACAAACTAGTTTATTAGCTCTTCATTTAGTGATAAGTGATAACAGTCTGCCAATATATAAACTGGAAACTACACATTCAAGAGAAGCAACTCTAAAATTCAAAGACCCCTTCAAGTGAGAAGTTCGAATCATAACCAAAAACCAGGAAATAAAATTGAAAGAGACAGAATAGAAATGAAACTCAAATTCTTCTAAGAAAAGAAAGGAAAAAGGTGCGACGGGAAAAAGGGCATTTTTCTCCCAAGTCTTCAACCAGATTAAAAGAAAAAAAAAAAAACGAATTTCTATTGCAAAGTAAATCAAAAATTAAACGTAAACAATCCAATTGGCACGGCAATTATAGGAACAACATACATCACCAATTCAAATTCAAGTAGCCTCGTATTACAATTATAACAAAGAGGAAAAGATTATGAGAGCTGCATAAGAATTTCGAAAACAAAATCAATTCAGATTAAAGATCCAAAAAAAAAACACAAAAAAAGAAGAAAAAAAACATATAAAATGACATGAAGACAGATAGGGCGAGGGATCGGAAAGAGACTGACATGGAAGTTTATCCATGAGAAGAGCAGCGATCTCTCTGAGAATCCATGAAGTGATGAGAGAGGCACGGAAGAGACCACAATGAGTTAAATCTACCTGATCGCCTCGAAATCTCTGAAGCTACTGACGCACAGCATGAATTCAAACATGGCATCCCTGCAATTTGCCACCACACCAATTCGGAAAAACCGTTCTACTCGAATCCTTGGCGTTTCTCTTCTAATCTGAAAAACAGAAAAACAAAAAACCGTTCGATTCGAATCTTTCCTCTGATCTAGCTTGATTCATGGATATGAAGATGGCGAGAGCCTGGATAAGATACAAATTTGAGCATCCCAAGCAAGTTCGACAAATTTATGTTTACGTATAAAAAAGAAATAGATTCCAAGGGTGATTATTAAAAAAAATTTATGCTTTTTATTTTTTTTAATATTATCGAGTACGATTATAAACTTGAAAAATAAAAAATTATAATTTTACTATTATTTTACATATTTTCTTATTCAATCTTTTCTACTTTGTTTTTTTCTTTTACTTATTATTATTATCATTATTAACGTCAAATTTTTATTTATTTATTATCTGTCCTCCTAAGCACTTTATCCTTCCCAGTTATTTAAAAAATTATTAACATATAAAATTATATATTAAATTAAAATATAATAACCAAATTTTTTGACTACTACTCCAAAGGAAGCTTTGAGATAAAGAAAGATCACCGGTGGAATCAACAACTATCCAACCATTCGAACTGAAATCTCATTTTCATACTAACAAAATATGAATTCAGTCACATGTAATGCACTTACATGTCGACTAGTATATATTCGTAGATATAACTTCTTGATTTTATTAATATATCGGTTTTGTTATCACCGATTTATTAGTTATAAATGTTTTAAGCTATGACTTATCAATATTGATTTAATACCGCTAAAATGACAATTATGCATATTTTGAATAATTACTTCTCAATTTTATTGAGATATCAATTCTTATATTATTGATATATTAACAAAAAAAAAATTATTCATCATATTAACAAAAAATATATTGTCCATAAAAGATGATAAAGTGACAAAAGAATGCATATATATCTTGATGGTTGTATCATATTATTAATTGTCACAAAGAGCAATAGTTTGTTTCTTTACAAGTTTGTCGATTATGGCCTATATCATCATGACAGTGTCAACATCTTATTTAGGGATCTTCTTTTTACAATAAAATATTTTTTTATACATATCTTTGTGAATTATAAAATTATTAGAGGAATACTAATTTAATAGTCTGAAAAAATAAATAAATAAATCAATCAAATTTAATGGTATGAAGAGTCATTTGAAAAAAAAAACATATACATAAAAATAATGTATATACACATAATAATAATAATAATAATAATAATAATAATAATAATAATAAATTAATTAAATTTACTATCTAAAGTTCATCAACTAGTAAAGTATTGAATTAATTTTGGTATACACCGTATGAAATAAACATAAGAAACTATAAAGAAAAGGGTATAAAATAGTGTATTTACATGTATAAGGCTTATAACATTATGTTTGTTATAATTACATACAAAAAAGGGACTCCTAAATGGACCCAAATTAGAAAAATCAGTGCTTTAGAATTCAAATCCCACGCCCCATATGATTATTGGATGATTAGGAAAGACTGAATCAAACTCTACTTAAAGATAACTACAAAATCTCTACTTATCCTCACTTACTTATCTAAACTAACCCTAATTGTAGTCCAACTTTAAAGTGGTGATTTCTATTTTCTTTCTACCTATGTAATCGACTTTCTTTGCTCTTAATAATTCTAGTCGTCCCACAATCCAAATCAAAGAATCCTAAGTACACTCAACTACTTATTCCTATTCCTTATCCACATCACTACTTATCTTAAGGTAGCACTTCTCCTACTACTTTTACTTTAGAAAACTGACTCAACTCTTATCTTTTCTCCCTTAGTCGACCTCCCTTCTCTATTGCAAGTTTTAGTTGTTCCAAGCCCTCAATCAAGGAGAAACCCCACCAAAATTGAAGCACAAACATTGACTCACAAGGTAATAGCCTTACACCATACCTTATTCTTCTTTTCTTTTTTTTTTTTTTCTCTTTTCCTTCTAGGTTCTAATTTTGGTATTCTCCCCTCTTGCTGGACATCTCTTTGTTCCAATCATTGAAGAACATCACAAAAGGTTGATAGTGTATTAAGCCATAACGATCCATCCTACTAGGTAATATCCTACACTATCTTCACTACCCTCTCTATCTTTTCTTTTCTTCTTCTTTCCACCTATTGATGTGATCATTCTTTCTATCAAAAATTTTTAAAATATTTTTCTAATTCCATCATCAAAATAGAAACTTAAATCAGTTAGAAGAGGAACCAATAACTCTCGTTTGGAGCACATAGCATCAACAATACGTTCCAGGCAGCGCTAGGAAGGTATAATGATCATATTCCTTTCTAATGGTCTTTCTTTTAATTACAACAATTAATTTGTAACACCCTACCTCCCATGCCTGGGCCCATGTCATTCGATGGTCTATTTTTTTGCGATATCTACGGGCCACCCTAAAGGCGGGCTCGTGTTACGTTATCCTTTTTCTTTTCAAAATCTCACATCTATGAGATATCTTGTGCTCTTTAATCTATGTACATGTAATTCATAAAAATCTATGATGTCACGAAATAAAAAAAATCTTTTATTATTAAATAGAAAATTTTTAAGGTAATAATTCAGCTTTTGTTACAACAAAATTAAATAAATAATAAATTTGGGCCCACATTCCCTACAATGAAATTAAATAAAAATTCCTACATATTAAAAACTCTCATGCAGCCTTAATAATTAAACTCCTGAAATATCAAAAATAAAGGGTGAGCTATAACGCCCAGTGAATCATCTCAAATATTTAATTTATTATTTTGACAAAGTAAAACATGCATAATAAGCACTTACAAGGAATTAAGTGATTCAACCAATTTATTATTTCTGTGGTCATTAAAGACCAAAAGGATATCTCTAGCATTCCAACCCTAGGAAAAGAATTATATGTTGAACTCAGACCCATTAGAGTGAGATAAGATCAATTTCGAACCCTCTATTACCTCACGAATCTTGTTTGGAATGCTTACGGTGCAACTTCGATCCCATGCCAGTACGTGGTTAAAATCTCTATTTAACCTTTTATTAATTGTAAAAGCATAACAAATAACTATTTAAACATAATTTAAATATTCCAACGGTATAACAAATAACTATTTAAACTCTCTTTCAGATATTTCCCACTTGCTTGCATTAAATTTGTGCAACACTCCATTGTTACTACTCTGATGACTGTTTATAACAACTCAAGAAAAGAAAATTGATTAGAGATGCCTAGAAGGAGGCAAAGAGAAAGCAAGAACGAACTCTATTCAGTTTTAATGAAGGGGGAGAAGGGTTTAAATAGGGTCTTTTAGGGGTGGATTCGTAAATTTTTGGCATTTTTAAAATAGAAACTTTCCATTTATTCATACTTGTGGTGGCCAAAGGTTTGAAGTTTGAAATTAGAGTTTTTTTAGGGTTTTTAGGACTTTTTGATAATTTTTAGAATTTTTTTCTATTTTTTTTGTATTTTTCGGTGCAAAAGAAAGTTTTCTCTTTCTTTTCTTTTTTTTTTAATTCACGCGCATGCGCACGTGTGTGCGACTTCATTTCCGCCCGAAATCGTGAATTCACGGTTTGTGAATTTTGGTAGCTTTACTTGTTTTTCTTGTTTGTATATAGCTTTTACATATGAATCGATTCAATACACACACACACACACATATATCTATATATTACTTACCACATATGTTATTTACATTTTATACATTACACATACTAACTATATATATTATATTTATACTCATATAATATATAATATTATATATATTGTAATACCCCGAAAGTCTATGAGATGTCCACGTTGCTAGTGAACGGCAAAAGTGGAATAACAAGCTCAATAAAAGAGTCAAAACGGCCAAAAGACCCGACAACCATGCATCATAAGTCTAAATGAGTGTAAGAGTGATGCCAATCCGAGAAGCGCAAGAAATGGTGATGAAAAACACCGAATACCAGAAATTTCATTCTGGTGACCACGGTCAGCCTATAGAGACCGCGGTCATTGCGTGGCAAACTTAGAAAACACAGGAAAAAACACCATTCTGGTGACCGCGGTCATCGCGATAGAAACCCAGAAAATCAATCGAGAAATACACACTGGTGACCGCGGTCCTTGAAATGGCGACCGCGGTCATCAAATGAAAACCCAGAAAAGGAAAATGCACAACGTTCCGTCGACCGCGGTAATCACACAGTGACCGCGGTCATCGCTACAGTGACCGCGGTCATCGCTACAGTGACCGCGGTCATTCGTCGTTTTCTATATAAACCAAAGGTGCGTAGAAAACCCTAGATCTGAAAATTTTTCGCCGCAACTCGCTCATTTCTTCCTCTAGCTCTCTCCTAACTTGTTTGCTTCATTTTTGAGTGTTCTATTGGGTTCTAAGGGTGGTTTAAGTTCCTTCAAACCATTCTCTACCGTCTTCAAGCTCAGATCCGCCAAGAACGACATCAACAAGGGTGGATTCGAGTTGAAGCAAGCTTGGAAAAGGCTTTGTGCTAAGGTAAATCTCGAAAACCCTTTGGGATCTTGTTTCCTTAGCTTTCTAAATCGCTTTTCTCAAGTGTAGTATGTTTCCATGAATTAATGTGTGATTTAGACCTAATGACCACGTGTTAAGGTGTTAAGCACATGTCGCCAACCCCGGCGACATTCACTAGTGTTTCCCGTTTTGTATTGATTTTGGTGCATCGGAAACACATGTGTCGAAAACGCAAACCTTAGGGTTTTTATGTTGTACCATGAATGCCTTAGACTTACACATGTACATTGTTTAAAAACTCTATAGACTCATAAACTGAGGCGTGCACGG
>JAJIYU010017573.1:0-11600 GCA_030144865.1 Tinospora cordifolia | reverse complement strand
TTTTTTATTTTTTATTTTTTATTTTTTTAATGGGAAACTGAAGTAAAAGACGCAGACTCATATCAGATAATTCAAAGAAAGCTCAAATGAATTGAAATGGAAATGTCTTGTGAAGATATAAGTCGTATTTCCAGTGACACTTTTCAATGCTAAGCATTTGCTCTTGTAAGGTATAAGTTTTCATCTGTAGTTGCATTTGACATGTATGTGGATGTTATTTCAGAAGCGTATATTAGACTATGCAAAGTATGAAATGATGAACAAAGCACGTGGGGCTTTTGATGATCTTAGAGATGATGAAGAACTAGGTCCTACTGATTGGCCTACAGTAAGAAAATATATTAGAAGCTTGGATAACCTGGAAGGGGGCCAAGTTCATCCTCATAGTGCACCTGAAAGTGATAATGATATGATTGCTATGAATTTAAAAGATATACGGATACGCCTTCTAAATGGTTAGTATGCCTCTATGAATTTATTTATGTTTTCTTTATGTGATTGTTGTTGCATGACTTCTGAAATAATGCATCTAAAGCTATTGCATTCAATTCATATTCAATATGTTTTTGTTCTGCTTATTGATTTAATTATTTTGCATAACCAACATTTCCTCAGGAAATGAATTTCTTAGTATTGCCTTGATTAGCATCTAAAAATCAAAATTAAATCTTTACAGAACTATGCCCATCAAATTGTGTTCAAATTGGTAAATTTTATGATTGTCGTAAATTTTTTGAATAATGTCTTCATTGTGTGTGTTTGTATTAGTTGATTTCCCATGAACTCCCTAACAACCTTGTAAACATGACAACCTTTTATTTGATGAATATCTGGTGTAGAGGATGTCAATGGATTAGGCCAGTAACCTTCAGACATAGAAAACACATCAACTTCCCACTCTATTCATTACTGAATGCACAAGCTTGCATAGCTGAAATTTGCAGCAATATGTGGTACTATTACAAACAAGAAGGCTGTAAGCAGGGGTTTCTAACTTATTTAAATGCGTCTAAGAAATAAAACATTTGCTTATAGGTGGTGGTATGGTTATATGGATTGATAATTGGAGTTTGTTACTCAGTTATCTGGAAGTTTTTATTTAGTTATTTTGCATGTCAGTCGCTGTTTTTGAGGACACATTGGGTCAGTGTATTCTGAATAAGCTTTCCTTATGTTATGGTGAAACACAAACTTATAACCTTTCCAACTAGTAATATATGATAGTCAGATTCTTTTAATCTAATAGTGGTGATACCTTGGTCCTTCTAATATTCCTTATATTTCTGGATCATGCTGGGGGTGTGTATTTCATCATATTAAAGTCTCTTGGATTCTTTTACAAAAACAAATGTGAGTTTAGTTTCATTCTCTCGCATTGCCACAGCGTGGTGCAAATTCAGTTTGGTGTCAAAATCAAGAAGTTTCAATGTGATGATGCTAGAGACTTCTTTAATCAAGTCTTTGACTCCGTACTTCCAAAAGGAAGAGATAATCTATGAGTCATTCTGCACACCTTGTTATTGATTACCTTCTTGAGCCTTGGGTTTTAGAAGTTCGATGGTGATTCTATCAAAATTTTACTTGAACCCAACATCATCCAATCATTTTCTTATTTTGGAAAGAAACTAATAATTTGTATATATATGGATATGTATGAAGAAGAAAATGACGAAAGTATGCAAGCCAAGCACAAGCATCCACACCTAGAGCAAAACAAAATACTCCAATCCCTAATCCAATTGCTCAGCCATATCCTTTTGGAGAAACTACAACTGGCTAGCCAAAAAGAGGCTAGTAATTGAGAAGACTCCCACAATTTGTGAACTAACGCAAACTCATCATTGAACACCATTTCATTCAGTTCCTTCCATCAAGCCCATAGTACTACCAAACATATTGCTTTCCAATGATCTTGTCAAGATGGTTGAACACCATCATTGTGGGGAACAATATTTATGCTCTCCACTAGCTCCTCATGATTAAACGACACTAGAAAATGAGATTGTTGTCTTATCCATACCTTACAAGCAAGTGGACACAATGATATAATTGCCGCACAAACTCTGCATCCTGCCTACAGTAGTAGGACCACTGAGATAGATAGGCACATATTTGGAAATCATTTTTGCAACCTGTGTTCATCTTCCCACAAGAAGATACCTGTCCTAACAATTTGACCATTGATGGCATTAGAGCTTTCCATATGGCATTAAATTGAAGAAAAGGACTAGGTTCGTCAAGGAGAGAGGAATGGAAGGATTTAGTATTAAAGAGTCCACTAGTCCATAGGGTCCTTGGGCCAAAGTAAGGCATTGTGTTCCCAGTAAAATTACATCCCACTAACAATTCCTACAAGTGAGACATCATTCTCCTCTTCTATAGGAGTTGTTTTGCCTCTATGGAGGATCCTAAGACATGGTGGAATTTCTTATGCTAAGCACAACATTGATGATTAATCCTATTCAAGGAATATGAAAGTTGTTAGGGTTTTTCTTATCTTTCCATTTGTCAATAACAATCTGATCCTTAGTTTAAGAATCAGTTTTAGCTTGAGATTAGGTTCTAGTATTTAGCTCTGTAGAGTTGTAATCTTTATGTGATTCATTAATTGAAAAATAAACGTATATGGTTTTCTTCCAAAAGTTTCAGGCCTGAAAAGGAGAGGGGAGCTCCACTTGCGGTTGTTTGGGGGCCTGAGGTGTAAAAAAGAAGAGGCCGCTCTCTGTTCTTTGTTAAGGGAGTGCTCAATGCAGGATAGGGTGGACAAAATTGTTTTGAATCAAGGACAATTCAGGTGTTTTCTCCTCTATATCATAATATCATTCTTTTCCTATTTGCTTGATGATTCTACAATTCGCCTTTTCCCATTAGTAAGGGTGATTTGGAAGGCACCGGTTTTGTCTAAAGTTAAGTCTTTGGCTTGGGTAGTAATTAAAGAGAAGGTCAATACGGGGGACATAGTCCAAAAAAGGTTTCCAAGCTATTTCTTGTCTCTGCATTGTTGCTTGTTATGTAAAAGCAGTGAGGAGTCTACGAATCATTTATTTTTGCATTGTCCCTATGCTTCTTTCATATGGGATATGTGAGATAAAATTTCCCTATTTTTTTGGAGAGCCTCGTGTAGGAACATCCATGTTGTGTTTGTCCTTTCTGGGAGGGAGTTGACAAGAAGTGGAGAGCTCATTGGGTGGTTGCTAGTCTGGTACTGGTGTAGCATGTGTGGAAGGCGAGAAATGCAAGGTTATTCAAAGACAAACCTATTCTTCCTAGCAAGATACGGGAAGAATCTTAGTCTCTTGCTTCTTTCTAGGTTAGGAATTGCGCTCTCTCTCTATGGTATTCCATGTTGGATTGGCTTAGAGGCTTGGGCAATGTCTTGTTGCTGGGTTGGGGCGTTTAAGTGGTTTGGGTGTGTTTTTGCAGGGGTTTTTCTTTCTTGCATGTACCTATAATTTTCGATCTAATGAAATAATTTGTTTCTTTTTCAAAAAAGAAAAGGAGAGGGGGGCAATGATAGAGATTAGGACATTGTGTTTGTAAGGTGGTACAATCACAACAAGAGCCATCTAAAAGTTGCTTTACTAGTAAGCCCACCCAAACCAAGTCTACTGTTGACAACCCTCCCATGTTTGCTCCCCCCCTCTGTTATTAAGAAACATGTTTCATTGATAAAGTAAAATGATCTTCAAGCCCGTCAAAACAAAAATATATTAAACTTTCCAAACATCGCTGACCCATAACTACCTAATTTGTTTATATCATATGAAGAATATTGTGCCAATTCTTTGCCCATTCCCCATAAGGATGACCCTTCCCTAACTTTGACGAAGAGATCCATGTTGCAAACAGCAAAACTGATCTTTCCCAAACTTGGTTGCTATACGTTTTTTTTATCTTCAAAATTCTTTTATTTTGTTCCTCCCAATCTGTATGGAAGGTTGCAAAAATGACACACTTCCAATACTCTTTTATTGTGGATTTGATGTTGGGTAGAACTCCAAAAAAACGATTAAGAGTTGCAGCATCCATTTAATTGTGCTTATCCTTCCATTTTCCCCATTTCTTGTTGATGAATGAATAGCTTCCAAAATTATGCCTAATTTCCTCATCAGCATTCCTACATAGGCAACAACAATGAGTTAAGAGAGCTTTGTTAAGATTCCATTTTTGTATCCTATCAGCGCTATTTAGTTTATCATGATGAATGAGCCATCCCAAGATATTCACTTTTGTTGGTATTCTAGCCTACTAGATATACTTTATTGCTTCTGTTTGATTCCCTACTCCACCTTCACTATTTGTGATGAATTTCTAAAAGGATTTTGAAGAATGCTCTCCATGTTGCTTCCTATCCAAATAACTTTGTCAGGTCTCGGAGATAATATAACTTCCTCCAATAGCTGTAGCATCATAGTTGCATCCTGTTCCTTTTGTTAGTTTAAGTTTATTCTAAACTTGAGGTCCCACCCTTGCTTTATTGTCCTACTCTTCCTTCTGCCAAAAGGATAACTTTTGGGATTACTTTCTAGAGGAAGACCCAAATATTTTTAATGGCTATTTTGTCATAGTTACTCCCATTACTCTAGCTGCTTCCTCCACTTTTCTACCATCCACACTTATCCTTGCTACCTAACTCTTTTTTAAATTAATTGACAAACCTGATAACAAACAATCATCAGTGAACTAAATATGAGAAACGGGAATCTCTTTTCTACCCACTTTGAAAGCCTCAACCACCCTTTTCTGAATTGCCTTCCTCATCAAACCATTCAAAGTATTTCCTGCCAATGTATAAATAAAAGGAGACATTGGGTCTCCTTGCCTTAGTCGCCTATTGCTATTGATCTCCCCCCATAGTTTCCTATCAATTAGGAGTGCGTAATTTGTTGTGCTTAGGCATCCTTGTGTCCAATTCCCCACTTTTCGCGAAAATCTTTCTCCTGCATTTCATAGTCAAGGAATTCCCAAACTACTAAATTGTAAGCCTCTGTGAAATCCACCTTTGACAAGAGTCCTTCCTTCTTTGTAGTTCTATAATGTTCCACCACCTCGTTTGCAATAAAAATTACTTCTATTATCCGCCTCCCCTTTACAAATATCATCAATGTTGCATCCATGATATAGTGGAGAATATGTTTCATTCCATTGGCTAGAATTTCAGCAATGATACTGTACATGCTTATAATAAGGCTTATCGGTCTAAAATCTTCCACCTTTAGGGAACTAACTGTTTTTGGTATGAGGCATATGCATGTCTCATTCTTTATCCTACCAATTATTCCATCTTCAAAAAACTGTTTGCACACTTTACTTATGTCTTCTCTCAATGTCTCCCAATTTTCCTTATAGAATTCTATTGTAAAGCCGTTAGGGCTTAAAGCTTTGTCTCCTCCACTCCCAAAAATTGCTTCTCTAATTTCCTCCTCTTCTAAAGGTTTTCCAACCACTCATTGCTTTCCTTCAAAATTGCCTTCCAATCCTTTCCCTTAATTCCCCGTCTTCTTTGGAGCTTCTTGTTATACAAAATCTCAAAATAGTTGACAATAGTTGTTTTCACTCTTTCTAATTCCTCAATGACTTCATTCCTTCTATTCTCGAATCTTGATATATAGTGTTGGGAAATGCCATATCACACATGAGGTGACGCTTTGAGTTGACATGTTTAGTGATCATGCATGCTAACAGTGCATACATAATTACAGATTATGGTTGGAAATTGGTAATAGTCTAATGATATTTGATATTTGAAAAGATTTGAAAATTTTGAAAGCTTCTAAATCAATAAAGATTCTATTCTCTTTGGGTAGATTTTTAACTTGAGAAAGTTTTTAAATCTAGATTTTGGGATCTAAATTATTTCCCTCTTAGATTTCATAAACAAAAAGGAAACTATAGTAAAAGGGAACTATTCTGTGCATAATCCCTTTTCATCCTCCTTGAAAGATCCTTCCTTTTGAACTCGATTAACATGTTTACTTTTCAGTGCAATGGATTCTTTCTGTCAACCTAGAAGAGAAGGAAGGTTTTTAAAAGAATCCAACCATGCTTAGGAACATCAAAGATTTGCGCAACTTGTTCTGCGCAATACTGTGCCAAATAGTCATCTAACGTTCAACCCAAAATTATTTAGTTTGCATAGAAAGTCTTAAGCACATATGCTTATAAATACAAAGGAACTCTAGTTTTTTTATTGTCACTCAAGGACGTGAAGATTTGTCAATCTACTATTTAGAGTCCCTTGTATTTTAGCTTGATCATTCATTATTTTTCGTTAAGTTTGTATGAGTAATCTTGTAATCTTGTAAAGAATGAGGTTGTAAACTTGAAAGCAATTGTTTTAATTAGCGTGGCACGATCAAAGGTTACTGGTGGCTGATAAGATTACTAGAGTCTAATAGCAACCTTAGAGACGAGGTGTTCATTTCGATTTTACTTTGGTCCTTGTTGCAAAGAGTAGGCATTAGTGAGTAGGTCATTGTTTAGTCCTGTTGCAACATTTGTGGTGCAGTTGTACGCGTTTGATCATAGTGAAATTTTTTGCTTTGGGCTAAGCTCCACAGACGTAAACATTGACTGAATTGCATAAACAATTTCGGTGTCTCATGTTCGTTACCTTGCACTGATTTATTTTGTCTTATGTAATTTCGATTATTCATTACTATCCGATGTGCACTAAAATGACTCTAGAACTAACATATGGCTTCTCGATCTTCTAATAGACAAAACTTTCTGAAAAAACTTGGTATTTTTATCTCCTTCCTTCACCCACTTCATCTTTGCCATTTGACTGGCAATTCTCTCCTTTTTCCTTTTCCTATCATGTACTGGCAGTTCTTTACCTTCCACCGATTCTTTGTGGTTTCATTTCCTTCACCCTTTCCTATTGCCTCTTGAATTTGTTGGAGCTTTGTGTCTATAATCTTCTGTCTTTCTTCCTCTCGTTCCTTTCTCTCTTATTTCATTCCTTCAACTTATCCTCAACATTTTTCAATTTCTTCATAAATTCGTACCCTAACCATCCCTCAACATATCTCTGATTCCACCATTTCTTCAACCTTTCTTTTAAATTAGGATCTTGCAACCATGCATTAACAAATCTGAAAGGAGCTAGTCTCCATTTGTCACACCGCATATCAAGTAGCACTGGCCAATGATCCGAAGCTAGCCTTTGCAACACTACTTGCTTGGCGACCTTCCACAAGTTCTCCAAGCATCATTGAGCAAAAATCTGTTGAGCCTTGACATAGCTGGGGCTGCCATTTCATTTTTTTCAGGTGAACTTAACAATGGATAACTCAATATCTCTCAAACCCAACTCATCTATTAAGTTGTCAAATTGGTTCATCATAAGAGTCATTCTTCCATTCAGCTTCTCCTTTCGATTTCTAACCACGTTAAAATCCTCTCCTATGACCACAGACCTTCTAAGACTACTGATAATGCTGCTAATTCCTCTCAAAACATGGCCTTTTCTTACCTGTCACACGGTTTATAGACCATTGTAAACCACCACTCTTTTCCTTCACTATCTCTTGCTTTCACTGAGACTGAGTATGCTGCATGAAAATCCTCCTTAATTTTGATTTTTCTTGTGTCCCAAATAATTATAATCCCTCCCAACCTTCCCATTGCAAGGAAGACCACCAAATCTATGTATTACTTCTCAAAATTTTCGCACAATTTCCACCAATACCTTTTCCTTCTTTGCCTCCTGCAAGGTCACCATGTCTGGATTTTCCTTTTCTATAGTCGTCCTCACTATTCTCATTTTTTCCGCATAGACCAAACCTCTGATGTTCCATGATAATATCTTCATGACCACCTACTATGCCCATCTCTATCCCACCTTTTACTATTCTTCTTTGCATAATTCTTTGAGGCTTCAATCAATGCTCTTCAAAAATTCCCTCATTTGACTTATCTCTCCATTTTCTGTCTAGTTCAAGTCCTCTAAGCTCAGTTTCCCTCTACCGTTTTCTTCTTCCTCCTGTACTTCAACATGTTCCTCACTAATGAGATGCAGGCTCAATCCCTTTCGTCTTTCTGATTGAAGAGAGGTAGAATTAGGAGAAGGAGACAGGGTTAAGACAATCAAGTGTACCTTAGCTGGTGTTTGGTCCCCCTTTGTTCCTTACTCCTTGCCTTCTTCTAGGGCTAGCCCCGAGTAGTGGCCCAAAGGGTGACAACCCTTGGCATCTTATTTTTTGGGGCATATATATATATATATATATATATATATATTGAAATAATTTTATCTTTATAAAAATTTATTAAAATAACTTGGGGTCCTTATTTTTGGGGGCCCCAAGGTATCATTTTGCCAAAAACTCCGGACCAGCCCTACTTCTTCTCCCTCTACCTCTATCAACTTTCCTTCCTCCTCTTCCTTGTCTTATGACATGTCTTCGAATTGCATCCCTGGCACAAACTCTTCTATTTCATCTTCCTTAGTTGTGAACTCCCGTTCCTTGTTAGTATTTTCTCATTTCTCCGTGGGCTACATGTCCCACTCATTTCTAGCTCATCTTTCATAGATTTCTTTCTTTGGCATTCGACCGATAGTGGATTGTTGATAACTCCTCCTTATAGTCATCATGTTCATGCTCTAGCAAACCACTGGGTAGCTAGAAATTACTGGTCAAGTTTAGGCTTTTGGGACAGAGAAGCTCAACAGTGTTTTTGGGCAAGATAATTAAGCATGAAGCTAGGATTGACACAAATGGATAAGAAAAAAGAAGGTGAAGAAGAGGAACCAAGAGTTCCAATGAGATATACACCTTACCAGTGGGAATGAAGAACAATGTCTGCCACAATGTTGTTGTCTAGTCCCATACCAGCCTCAGAACATCCTTTGTCATTTGAAGAATTGCACTCATACTATAACAAATCCATCGCCAATGAGTCCAGAAGTCATTGGTCTTTAAAGCCATTACCACTACAATTCGCAACTATGACTTTTTTTTTTCCCTAAAGCTCTCCTTGCGATTGTCGTTTTTGTGCACAACACCATCCTCCTATGCAAATATCCTTCTAATGTTGCATTTTGCTGCCCTTCTTTTGTAAACCTTGATACAGCCATTTTTTGCATTTGGTGAAGACCTTAAGTTACCCAATGACTCTACCTTGGTCTGAATAGATAGCCCTGAGAAAACCGATTTTCATTTGAATGAAAAGAAGACCTATCCTTAGAAAGATCTTGGCCTTGGGAAGTAGGCAACATTAGATTGTTTGTGTACAGTTTTAAATCATAACGCATTGGCCACCGCCTTTTGCAGCCCGGCTCAGATTGACAACCTATAGGCACACTTATGCCTGCATGCGGTTTATTGAGCATGTTAACAATTAGATATGAACTCCTCTCTTTTCCTAGGCCACGTCAATGGAACCCAGCCCACATATCACCCATCTTGCCTTTTTCTAAGCAAATCCAATCCAGCAGATTGCATTCCTACTGCGCTGCATTCCACACGAAGAAGTCTCCCAACATCACTTCTTGACGGACCAGTTGTCATTTCTGTAGGTGTACCTTCAAATAGTAAGGTTTACTCCATTTGGGCCTTATGGAGGATCTTGAGTTTGAATCTGGTACTGTTGTTTGCAATGCGTCCATTCCATTTGTTGGTCATTCATTTACATACTTATAAGCTATGATTTCTTTTGTTCATGTGCTTTTCCTATGTGAATGTTCAATTTGATTCCAGTTTTGTAATTTCTTTTTTCTTTTTTTTTTTAATTTTTTGAAATTCTATTATTCTGTAGCTTGAATCTTTTTTCCTTAAGGTTTTACTTTGAATCATTTTAAGGCTACTTCCTCGTGATCTTGATTACTAAAAGTTGGGCCACAAACAATAACAACTTGATGGCATTATCTAGTTGGTGCTAACTACTGTATGATTGAGAAAAAAAAAAGTGTATTTTCAGAGTGACGCTTTTCTTTTTGGCAGAACTTGCACATTCACAAAAAGGAATTTTTTCCAGGTGTTCAAGCTGCTTATTGGAGGATGCTGGAAGAGGGAAGGATAACCCAGACTATTGCAAATATTCTGATGCAGTCTGTCGATGAAGCAATTGACTTGGTATCTCATGAGCATTTATGTGACTGGAAAGGACTCAAAGTCCATGTTCATTTCCCAGATTACTACAGGTTTCTTAGCATGAGCTTTTGTCCACAAAAGTTGGTGACATATTTCACAGTTGAAAGGTTAGAATCAGCTTGTTACATATGTGCTGCATTTCTCCGAGCTCACAGAATTGCAAGAAGGCAATTGCATGACTTTATTGGTACCTAACTTCGTGATCCTTATTAATATCTTTCACTATTTGCAAGTAATGCTTCTGTTTAATCCATCTTAAGCTTAATGGCCAATTGAACTTCTGTATTTTTGTTTTTTGATCAGTGATTTAGAAAATGACAATTGATTGAACAAAGCTACTCTTACTGTGAACAAAAAAAGCAGTTGTTCTATTTATATTGCTCTTTTCTTTTTTACTGAAACATACTTGACAATTTATAGGTGACAGTGAAATTGCCTCTTTAGTCATCAATGAAAGTGAGGTAGAGGGTGAAGAAGCAAGAAAGTTCTTGGAAGATGTCCGTGCTACTTTCCCTCAGGTTTGTGATTTAAAATTTGTTGTGGAAAACTTTGGTGTTCAATCATCTTGTTCTAATTAAATCCCAAGAGCATACTTCAGGAATATTGGGTCACAGCATTTGCTTGTAATATCTTATTTTTCCACTTTCCATTTCATTAAAGAAACTTTTGGGTTTTACATGATTATTTTCTGGTGTTCAAAACAAGAAAGTTTGATAGTTGAAAATGTTTCAGGTTTTGCATGTTGTCAAGACAAGGCAAGTTACGTATTCAATTTTAAATCATCTGAGTGACTATGTGCAAAATCTTGAGAAGGTTGGGTTGTTGGAAGCAAAAGAGGTGGTTCACCTCCATGATACGGTGCAGGTAGCTCAACAGTAATCTATATTTTTCTGCTTTTGAAATGAATGTTCAGTATTTCATTCTAAAACCTTCTTTTACTTGAGCGCAGACTGATTTGAAAAAACTTCTAAGAAACCCTCCTTTAGCTAGAATGCCAAGGATACATGATTTGTTTAATGGTCATCCTTTATTGGGCGCCCTTCCTCCTGCTGTTCGCAAGCCTCTTGAAGATTCTACAAAAGAAATAACAAAATTGCGTGGTGTAACTATCTATAAAGAAGGATCCAAGCCAAATGGAATCTGGCTCATTTCTAATGGATTGGTTAAGGTAGGCCAATCAGAACCCTGGTTGCAATGAACTAATTAGTCGAGTTTTTCATTTTCTCCCTTGAAACATCTTTGATTTGGAAATTTCTTTATTTGCAGTGGACAAGTAAGAGCATGAGAAATAAGCATTCATTGCACCCGATATTTTCCCATGGAAGCAGTTTGGGCCTATATGAATTTCTAATTGGAAAACCTTACATGTGCAACATGATCACAGATTCTATTGTTCATTGTTTCTTTCTTGAGGCTGAAACAATACTTTCATTGCTCAGATCTGATCCTACAATAGAAAACCTTTTGTGGCAGGTATTACTCTGTATTTGTGAAAATTATTTCCTT
>JAJIYU010017572.1:0-11601 GCA_030144865.1 Tinospora cordifolia | reverse complement strand
TACATGGACGAATACCAAATTCACTACACTGAAGTCGGCGATCACACGATCGATTTTATACATATAAAACAAATGGGAAACAGAGATGCGTGAAATCCCACTGTGCACTTCATGGGCCTTCCTTGCCCAATTTATTATCTATTTGTTTGTTTAATTAGATAATTGAAAGGAGAACAAGAGAGGACCGACCTTATTTAATGCTGCCAGGCTAAGGACCTTCACTCCCAGCTTATCAGCTCTGAGGATGGCTTCTTCAATTTGGTGGTTTATGCCATCTCTGGCAAATGGTAGAAAATACTGCAAAGCGACATTAATCAGTGAAAGTTACATAGTAAGTAAAGTAATCAGTTTCCGAGTTGTAGTTTAAATAAAAAGAGCGGCCCGGCCACCCACCCGATCAAATCAATTAATCTAGAATGTGAAATCACCTGGAAACCAAACCTGGGAACAACCCATGTCTGAAACAATCGACCCCTAAGGTAGTAGAAAGATGTTAAGAAGGTCTTGGAGGCAGTCCACATAATTAGCATTGCCAAGAACGCGCCGGGCAACAAAGGAAGCAAGAAAACGCCACTTGTAAATGGGTGGGAGCTGAAAGACCGGAAGACGAAGGGAGCATGTAAGGCTGCACTGAAGTCCACCGCATGAGCAAGGAACACAAAGTCGGGTACTCGTCCATTTTTCCCTGCACAAGTTGTTGCCCACCACTTCACTATTGGCTTTATCATCCATTCACTTGCCATGGCCCACGGCCATGTCAGTTATTAATGGGCGTCTTATCGAAATACAAGAGCTAGCATACTTGATCGATCGATCGATCGATCTTCATTTGACCACACTGAATGCCCCACCAACCCAACCCTTTTGAAAAGTATATATAACAAAATATTGTCCTTCCTTTTCTTTTAATAGAACCTGCTTGGCATTCAGAAATAATTCAATGTATGTCGACTCATTCTTCCTATTCTCACGCGTTAAGGCTTAAAACTTCTTTAGACAAGACATCACCTTCAATCCACTACTGATCAGTCAGCTATATCATTATTATTATTATTATTATATATTAATTGGAGAATTTCCAAATTTCGTGAATAATGGCACCCTTCGGAATTGCCATTTGCCCCTATTTCGATGGCAGATGCATCCATATGTGATTATTACATTTAGTACTGAAATGTTTTTCTAATCACAGAAAGTACAATTACCATTACAACTATATATACCTTGACGTCGTCCATGGGATGAGTCAGATATTTAAAAAAAAAAAATTTGATTTAAGCAGACGCACCTGAATAAAGGTTCCTGTGCATTTCCCATGACTTGCTATTCAGTGTATTCCCCAGAGAGTCGTAAAGAGGCATAAATAGGCAGAAATTTGTATCCTTATCCACGTGGTGCAAGCTGTGGTATCTGTGCTCACAAAGACAACAACCCAAAGAGAGTCTAGAAAATTAGAAACAGAGAAATTTATACATGTACATGGGAATATTGAAGAGGGCTGCAAGCCTGGTGCTGAAAAGTCAAAAAAAAAAAAAAAAACAGTTTGTTATGACACCTGTCGCTCACGTCAGATGACAACAATGAGCGTGGCGTGGTGTACCGATGAGTGGGTGGTGGATTTAGTAGCAAGTGTTGAAGGGAAACGACAAAGTCTAGCATATCACCACTTCCTTGTGATCATAATATAATACTAATTTTCCTAATAACATTAACATATACATATACGACACTTGCAAACGTCTCGTTGGTTGCAGCTACTCACGTGGGAGTGTAGATAAGATATCTCAGGAAGGGGAGGAAATCAAAGATCACATGTGGGACCACTTCCACGTTGCTGTGCCCCATGCATCTAAAGAAATCGAACGCCAGTATGTAGCTGTAAATCATGCTTACCGACCCAAACCCAAGCACCGTGGCCCCAACAATGGGGATTGCTATTATACCACTCAATATTAGATGCTCCAATGGTGTACCATGCCCAGCTGCATCATCATCATCATTTCATTAAATCAAATTACAACTTTTTTAACCCACAAAAACAGATATAATTTTTTTTTTTTTAAAGGAAACTTAACTATATATAATTTTGTGGCATACCAGTAAAAGATTGAGGCACGGGAGAGTCATGGTGGAGTGAATGATAACGCGTAAAGAGATAATTGCTATGAAGACACCTGTGGATACAATAGTAGATGGGTTCTACAATTAACATGTGGAGTAGTATAACACAGATGAGCCCTCGTGAATTCCATGAAGGAAGGCTCGAGATGAGCGATGGGAAGCCGTAGCAGGCCATGGAAGCTATCAACGCTTGAAGAATGATAAAATTATCCCTGTTTGAATTTCCCCCAAACAAAACAACAGGAAAAAACTTAATAAGAAAAGAAAGAAAGCCGCTTACTTAATAAATTAATATATATATATTCGTAAGAAAGAATTGATAGATTATGAGTAATAATACAAAAGATATTCAAATATTGATTAATATCCATATATTTAGAAGAGGACAAGTTACCAGTTCCATTCCTTGTCGATTTGTTTGAAATCAACCCCCTTTTGGATTATCAAACGGTTTCTGGAGAGGAACAACATGTTGGCAAAAGAATACCATAGCTGATGAATGACGCATCTAAGAGCACATATCACTAGAATATGAAGACACCACGCATCTTTTTGGTTCTCGCCCCTGCTCTCCCATGGCCTTGAAGATACCACATTAGCAACAAGTGGTCCATATAACAAATACTGTTTTTTTTAAAAAAAAAAAAAATTTCACCAAACCCAGAAAAAAAAAAACATAACCACATCAGTAATCTGCTTGTTTGAAGAAAAGTATGCAAAACAGAATAGAACAGAGAATTAAAAAAAAAAAAAAAAACCAAAGAGAAAAAAGAGAGAAATTGAGAAGTAGATACTACATTTATAGAACAAATATCTAGATTCCAATCCATACCTTGAAAAATCCCAGCCTCTCCCACGGCCAAACCGATAAAGGTGCTACCATTTTTTTTTTTTTTTTTTTTTTTGGTACCAGTTAATTAACTAAGCTGCTGCAGCTGCTCACAGCTCTAGTACGTACTACTCTTCCCTCACCTTTGTCTTTTCTCCTTCCTCTTTCTTCTAAAATGATGCACTAGCTAACCCTTCAATTTATGGAACCCAAAATGGAGCTTCGACTGCGAGAGATGTATATACTGATTCAAACAATTAAGGAGCGGATGGAGCAGAAAAACAGGTAGACAGAGGGAGAAATGATACAGGAGCCTCCTGTAAACCGACGTGCTTAATTAGATTTCTCCCTCAATCTCTCTCTCTCTCTCTCTCTCTCTCTCTCTCTCTCCAGCCTCTCCTCTCCTCTTCCTGGAGGAAGAAGAGATGCCCCTATTTATTATAGCTTCATACTTGTTTCATTAATACCTGCGTTGAGATAGCAGTACATCCCTTCATCGCTCCAACCGTCTCCTTCTCTAATTTATTTTTATTTTTTGTTGATGATTGCTTGTCAACCAAGTGAAACAAGCTATAATATATAGATTATAATTTAATTAGTCATTCATTTCATGCACATAATGACTAATGGACAGCTGGTCGTACGTCTTGTAAGCATTCTTACTATTCTTTGTACAGAGAATTGTCACACATCCCGTGCACCTTGGCATTTTAAACCAAGTCATTACACTACATGTTTCAATATGTTTGAAATCACTCTATCTAAAAGAGTTTTATCTATATAAAAAACTGTATACAGATGATAATCAGTAGCTTAGTAGGTTTCTTTTATAATCTAAGGAGATAGATTATTACCACAAGTAAATATGTTGCTTACATTTAGATTTGAATATGAGACATTTTAGATAAATTTTATTTTGATACAATACTAAAAGTTATTCCACTTAAAAGTTATAGTTGTTAAATAAGAGTTTAATCATATGTCTCACTCGGGAGTAAATATATTATTAAAAAAATTCAGACTACAATTTTATAGCTTAAGTTTTTTATTCTACTTATTTAAAATATAATTTTAACTTAGTAGTTAAAAGTTATATACATAATTAATTTTTAAAAAGATTTTTTAAAATAATTGATTTCAAATCAAGATTAGAATAAAAATGTTAATTTTGATTTCTCATTTAATCTATTCCTATTTTTAGGAGTTGGAATTAGATAGGAACCTTATGGAAGGTTTTATTTTTGTTGGATATCATTTTGTAATTGCAAATAAATCTTTTATGGAGAGGGATGAGACGGGACACCCATAACAGATATACGCCCAAAATTAAACAACTCTTTTGTTCTTAACCACTTTTAATGATTTTTCTTAATTAAACAAATTATATACATGCCCTGCATGTTTCTATTACGGTTACGTTTCACAACATCAATGCATGGAGAGAGACATAATCCAAAGTAAATACACCCTATATTTAAAGTTTTAAAATATAATTTTTCTTTAAAAAAAAAAATCTAATCAATCTATAATGTTGTTTTCTATGTTTTAAATACCAAAAAATAAAAGAAATAAAAAATTATGAAGTAAACACAACCTTGAATATATCATAAAATTAACGTAATGTTGTGCCACGTTTTCGACACACCATCCTGTGGTTCATGTCATTAACCACAAGTTTAGAATGGGGATTAATGTCCAAAGATATCATACAACTTTAGGGTATTCTCAACACCCGTTTGATAACGCTAAGGTGGCACTCAATGGAGCGCCAACTCATCCAAAAAGTATTGAGCGCTCTGTACAAACCGAGGGCTCAACACTCTTCCTCCCCTCTTAAAAATAGGCCTACAGCGCATTTAATGCACTACAGACCTTTTTTTTTTTTTTTACTTTTTTCTTATAAAAAAGCTGAAGTGGAAGGGCATTGTCCCCAACGCATTAAACGAGCGTTGGGGATGCGCTTATACGTGGATTGGATTATGTTTGCTCCAAATGACAACTTAATGAGGTGGAAATTTTTGCATGCAACACATTAAGGATATTTCTCTACTAATTTAACCATAATAATAATAATAATAATAATAACAATAAGAATAATAATAAACAATTTAATATGCAGTTTAAAAAAGTAGTTAATGTGCCCCTATAAGTTATACTTGAAACATTAGGTTAGTATTTTCATATAATGCTGTAACTATGGGTATAAATGGTGAAGGCCTATAATTAGATTAAACAAATTGTCAGAGAAGGCATTATCATTCTTAAATCTCTATTGAAGAATCATTATTTAAAATAGAGATTTAAAATAATACTTACCCATATTTTAAAACTATAATTACTGATGATTCATGGTTGTGACACTTGAATTTTAGTAGTTAAAAACTTTTAGAAAATTTGGTTAAAATGTTACCTATTGTAAATCATGTAGAACACTTTTGCAAAGGTTGTATTCTTGGCAAACAATATCGACAACCATTTGTAAACTTATCTTCTTGGCATGCTACTTATCTTCTGAATATTATTCATTTTGATGTATGCGATCTGATGCAGACTACAAGTAATAGAGGAACAAATACTTCTCCACTTTTATCGATGACTACAATATAAAAAACTTTGGTCTACTTGTTGGCTTATAAATTTGATATGTTTGACTACTTTTGAAAATTTAAATCCTTCATTAAAAACTCGAGTGATCGTCATAATAAGGTGCTACAAACTGATGGTAGTAGTGAGTACATTTCTAAAGCCTTTAATGATTAATGTGTAGCTCAATGAATAAAGCATGAGATCGCAGCTCCATACACACCACAGCCCAAGGGAGTTGTTGAGCAGAAAAACCAAAAGATTATTGATATGACTCGAAGTACTGATGTTAAAAAGAAAAGGTATTTTTCATACTTTTTGGGTTGAAGCCGTTGCATGTTTTTTTTATTTACTTAATAAATTGTAACACTTCACATCTTGATGACCTCTCTAAGGATATAGTGTCAATATTTCCCTCGTTCACCATTAATTGCAATGTAATCAGTTAATACACCCTTAATTACAGTGGTTCATCAACCATCTGTTCATGATATACAAAGAACTCATCAGGGTCACTCGGGGGACATGGCATTGTTAATATTTTCTCATAAGCTTGTATCACAATCTCACACAAAGACAAGGTCAACAGATGCAATAACCAAGAATCAAATAGATGTGATAATATAGGAGGTCTACCACCAAGTGTAATCATCAGTGAAGTAATTCTCTTACAATTCAACAAAACACATACTCTTTGGCCCCAATGACCTCTTATTATTCAACAAATAAGATCGAAATTATAAAGACACAATAGGCCCACCATGCCCAACTAAGTTGAAACCATCACTAACATTAAACTTTGGTTGAGAAGATGTCTCCAACCGCTCCAAGCTATTGTTGACCTAAAATGTTAGAAGTAGGATGAGGTCAACGAGCCTAGTGGATCGAACAAAATATTCAAACCATTATATCAATTAAATAAATACAAATATCACACACTTTCAAACATTAAGCGTTTTAAACATCAAGTAGTTTTGAGTTATCGTTAAGAGTGAAAGTATTCACCTTGGTATCCTCTTATGGTTTGGGATATCATCCAGAGGTAATACCTAAAGGTCAATAACCTATTCAGGACTCTAACTAGGGAGCAAGGTCCTTTGTGACCCTCAGTCCTATCACACCGCTATCATCATCATGATAGTCATATCAATCTCAAGAAACAAATAAACGGCCAAAACCAAGACTGGGTTAGGGATACCCACGATGACACCTAACGACTGATCATCACTCCGGTACGTGGTTAAGATCTATTAGTCTTTCTTGGTGCACATCATAACATAAAATGAATGAAAACATAAACTTTTAAGATAAATCTTTTCATGATATTTCGAAATAGTAACATCCTCTTTAATCAATCATTTCATATGGGGAATAAATACAAGCAAGAATAAATCATGCTATAGATCATGCATTCATTCAAATCCTTTAAATCACATCATTAAATACATACATGTATAATTTATTTTAAATTGACAAAATAATTTAAAACTCGATCGTCATCTCCACTTGAATTGCTACAGCTTCTACTTCTCCAGAAATCGTTTGCACCCAAGTTTTCAACCTACTTATGTTGAATGAACACATTCACATACTATGAATGACCTTATATTGACTCAATATATGCATATATATATGTGTGTGTGTGTGTGTGTGTAATGCCTTGGATGACTTTATATTGAATCTACAATGACTTGAATGACTTTGTATTGACTCTATAATTATATTATTATTAGCATTATTATTATTATTATTATTATTATTATTATTATTATTATTATTATTATATATTTCATATTTATCTACTTTATGATTATCTTTCATGCTTACATTTAGATAAAATTTCTTTTTTACCCTTCTACATTAGTAGGTTATAAATGTTTGTCGATAAGCATTATCGAGTTCATGATTACCTCTCATAATTATCTTTAGATAAAATTCTTCTTTTACCTATGTCATAAATATTTGTAGATAAACATTATCCACTTCATGATTACCTTTAGATAAATATTCTTTTTTACCCTCAGTAGATTATCAATATGTCATTATTGCTTATAAATACACATTATCTGTTCCATGATTATCTTTAGATAAAATTCCTTTTTTACCTTTACACACTTGTCTTTTATGTTATAAAATGCATAGCTCATTAATTTTTATTTACAAATGCGCCTTATTCAATTTATTTTTCTTCATTTCTCCTTTTTCTTCTCGTGGTTGATCCAAGGTTTTTATTTAACCTTGTTATTTATAATTTCTAAAAAAAAATAAAGAAGATTGGTGAGCATAAGCCTAGTGGGTCGCTTCGTGGTTTTCTCACATACTAATTCAATTGAGAATAGCTAACACAAAGAGCGCACAAGTATACATAATAACAAAATCATGAAAAAAAATTCTATAATCTCAAAGAACATCGGCTATATTTAGCTATCCAGCAAAGGTCAACTCTTACCTATAATTTATTTACTAGTGAGTAGTAAAAATATGTGCAAACTTCTAAATTCACAATTTAGAAAGTAACAATATTATAAATAAATTATAGGTTCCTCCTTACCTTAACCCTTTAACTCCTTTTGTGATTTTGAGCTTTACAACCTCACCTGTAATACTTAACAAAGAATAAAGATTTATATGAAATCAACTATCTCCCTATCTCCATTTTATAGGCTAAAACTTGTTGCGAAATGTCTATGGTGTCCAACAAAATTATGTTTATTTGCTTTTTTTTTATCCTTTTCCTATAATGTCCTAAACATATTTTGGTATTTATTTAATTTCTTTGAAGCTATCTTTGAAAATATTATAAATGACAAAGGCACGAAGATTATCTTTATTGCGTAGAAGAATGAAAAATTTTGTGGCTACAAACTTTATAATCTTACCACTAATGCAATCATAGTCAGTAGAGATGTTCTATTTGATGAACAAGATGCTTGATGTTGGGATAAAGTAAACCATATTGTTAAGCACCCTCTAGTTATTTCTTTTAAGGATGAAGCATCTACTTCTACTAGTGTTCCTTTGAGCTCTAATACAAATGGAGTTGCCACTAGTAGCAGACCTCATTATCCAACCACCTGCCAGATTACGAGATTTTGGACTTTATTCTGGTAGTGTCCCTGATAATGATGGCAACTTAGTTCGTTATGCTATGTTTGCTAAGTTTTGATCCAATCCCTGTTAATGAAGCTATGAAAGAGGAAAATTCGGTTTTTGCCATCGACTTAGATATTCAGTTGAGAAGAATAACAGTTTGGAGCTTGTTAACATTCCCCAATGTCATAAAGCAATTGATGTTAAGTGGGTCTTTAAGACCAAAAGGAAGCCCAACGGTGATATTGATAATTATAAAGTATGACTTGTGGCAAAAGGATATGAATAGAAGTATTGCTTTGATTAACAAGAGATATTTGTTCTTATTGCTCGTATTAAGATTGTTGATTGCTATAACTGCTTAAAAGAATTGAAAGATTCATTAGATGGATGGTGAAATATACCTTCTTGAATGAGTATTTAGATGAAGAAGTAAATGTAAAGTAACTAGCAAGATATGTGAAGTAGGGTTTTGTAGATAAAGTCTACAAGTTGAAAAAAGTTTGGTAGGGATTAAAGTAGTGTCTATAAATTAAGACTATTTAGTAAGTTTAAAAATCTTTACAAATTATAAATAGTTCCATAAATGCATCTCCAATAACATTTATTGTATCATCAATTAAGAAATATAAGTTTCTAAAAAATAGTTGAAGCGCTTATTTTTTGCAAAACAAATGAAATCCTCCAATTTTATTTGCACTGTAGTTAAGTTAAGGGTTTGCACTTAGGTTGGTGGTTTTTGGCACATGGAAGGTGGCCTAAGTAAAGGGTCCTCCAATTTGAGATGCGCATGGGTGCTTGATGATTATCCATCTTGCCTTACGGTATCCCTATCGCGAGTCTAATGAGCGCTCTGCTAGCGCTCATTAGACCCAAGTGGTGTTAGACTCTCGGTGGTGATTTTTTTTTAATAGGATGCTCAACCATATATATATCTTTAAAATAATTAATTTTTATAAATAAAAATTTTTAATTTTAAAATTAGTATTTTAAATTAAAAATTAAAATATATTTATTTTTAATTTATAAAATAAAAATAAAAAATTATCTTAAGTTAAAATAAAATTAGAATTATTTTAAGTAAATATATATTTATTTAAATAAATAAATAAATTTTTTTAAAAAATTTTAATAATATTTTTTAAAAATTTAAAATAAATTTGTAAAATAAATAAAATTTAATTCTAAATAATATATAAATATAAATAAATAGTTATTTTTAAAAATAAATAATATATATAATTTTGAGAATAAATAAATAATTTAAAAAATCTCAAATAAATAACTATTTAAAATAACGATAACTGATATTTAAAAATTAATATTTTAAATAAATAATTCTAAAAATATAATTTTTATTTAAATTTAAATAATTATATATATTTTTAATTTAAATATGAATAATAGATATTTTTTAAAAAAATATATATTTTATAAATAAAATATTATAATTTATATATTTAATGAATTAATATGATTGTGGAACTTATACAATATAGCCTAATAAACTTATAACATTATGAATGAAAATTTATTAAATTGATGATGTAGGTAAGAAAAAATTAATAATATAAATAGTATAATAACTTTTAGCATTGGAATACCCTTGAGAAATGCTCGCTGGTAATGCAGTTATACGAGCAGGACAACGAGATAAAACAGCATATAGATTTGTAGTGATTATTTATTTAGTTGCGATTACAAGGACAAGGAACCCCCTTAATTCATATTATGCCCATTAACCCTTAATCATTCACGCATACGAGCTGAGTTGCTAAGATAGAAGATTGACGATAATTGTTAGTTGACTTTTGAATACGCCTGATACGAGTTGGGAAGTGCAATTTACGTAGATAAGACGCGTGTTAGATACGTACGTACTTGGGGTTTGACTAGTCGGCAGCGGAGCGACCGGCCGGCCGGCCAATTCAACATCTTTGGCTCATGGATCCTGCATGATTGTTAGTCGATCACGATAGATGATTGCAACCACCACCCACTCTGAAGCTGAAAGCAGTTTTAATCCCAAGAAAGACGGGCCGCCTAACTCGGGTGGTTGTTAATCAAGACTCATTAATTAGTGTCAGTGAGTGTTTGTGGCCATGTCATGAAAATAATATTAATTTACGTGGCTCTAACAATTAAAAGGAAATGAAATAAACAACAGGAAAAATTTTGCCAAATTTTTATATGTCAATCAAACAATCACGAATCACAAATTCCTGTTAATAAATCCTAATTAACGGTTGATCTGACCATCAACAGTAAACAATCATCTTTCAGTGAGCAAGACTTTTTGCCAACCCAATAAGAAAAAAGGAGGAAAAACAAAAGAAAAAAAAAACACAGGACATTTGCCCCCACCTTGCCCCTTCACCAGACCTTGCTCAATGAAATTTGTGAGATGAGGTCACTGGGTATATGTTAAGCCAACTTTCAAAAATTATCCAACGTTTCTCTATCATTCCAAATCATTATTAAAGGGTAATCATGAGCATACCAATGATAATTGTAAAAAGTTATTAATCTCATGTTCAAAATTCTCTCTCAACCATCTACAATCCCTAAAAAAAAAGTAGTGGTCGTTAAAAATGGTTAATTATAATATCAATACACCTTTCTTAACTACACATTGAAGTGTAGTTACTGAATCTTTCTTAACTGCAGTTTGAAGCATAACCGATGAGCCACTCTATGCAAGTTAATTTTTGTAATAAGTTTTTATGATATCATTTTTACTGTAAGAAAAGCACTTTAACACACCATTAAGGTATCCAATTTTTAATCGCAACAGTTAATTAAAATTACAAAGCTAACAAACTATTGATTCTCTAACTATCATCTTTAGAAGATTGTGGGTAAATTTGTTACAAGTCTAATATCGTAAAACACGTGTGTCAAATGTAATCTAAATAAACTTGAAAGAAGGACGGGAAAGATGATGAAGATACAAAGAAAGAAAGAGGAGAAGAAAGAAT
>JAJIYU010017571.1:0-11608 GCA_030144865.1 Tinospora cordifolia | reverse complement strand
AGCTGGTAATCACATCAATGTAGACACCTAGTGCTTCCATTGGATTCCAATGGTTTTTTTAATGAATCAAACCAATAAAACATAACAACCACATAGTATGTCAATATCATTGATCAAGTATGAATACATGTAATACACACTTTCAAGGGAAAAACTGCAAAATAAGGCATTAAATATTAATCTAATCAATTCCTTATGTAGTATAAATAGGAAAACATTACATATTTGTTCTCTAATACCAATGTAGATTTTAAATTAAATATCAAAATAAAAAAGATGCCTTCAATCACTAGATGAATTGGAGACAATAATTGCTCACTGAAATGTATATTTTTCTTGTACATATCATGTTACTTTTCAAGTAGGAGAGGATAAACCTATTTATGTAATAGACTAATGATTACAACCAAAGGACATGTACTTTTGGCTAAATAAAAAAAAAAACATATGGTTTTAATGAACCATTTCCAACAACTATGAATCAAAGATCATCATTATATAGGATGAAGACTTTCAAGAAGGTAACGATCTTCTTAACCATAGTTTATGTAACATTCTCCTTTCCTAAAATTTTCGTATAATTTCATTACTTTGAAACCTTGGTCAATTTGGTTTTTTAGAAAATATTTTTCTCAATTCACAGCAGAAATACATGGAAAAACTGACCCCTTTTTGAAGAACTCCTTTTTAAGTGTTGAAAACATTTCGGGCAATTTTCCTAAAGGGCATGTCACGTTTCATTTTCATGCTTTGTTACATTAGTCAATGTAATACCCTAAGAATTTATGTTAAAAATAAATACAAATAATAGATTTATAAATAAAGAAAAATAAATAACAAATTAATTAATAGTAACAATAGCAATAAAACAATTATGATGAATATAATAAAGAAAATAGTGAAGTTGAAAAATATAATAAACAAAAGAAATATACAGATTTATAAGATGATAGTGAATACATAAAGTTATATATATAATTTACAATAATAAGTGCTCATGAATTTGTACATGTGAGATATTAAATAATAATGTTTCTGGGGTACACATAAAATTATTAAGTGGTAACATTTCATGTGGGATGGTCTAGTTGCTAAAGAATGAATATGTATGATTAATAGAATAAAATAAATGAGACATGATCAACCCATATAAATTGTTAAAACATTTATTTGATAACCAAATTAGTAAGCAATATTAGAAATACTAAAATACTCCCCTAGGAAATTACAAAAGGGTCTCCAATTCTTGTATCATTGTGGGAAGAAATTTCAACCCTTGATATAACTCACAAGTCAAAATCTCAACAATCAGATTTAAATTAGTCCATTTGAATTAGTATCATATTGAGAGAATTCTCTTTATTACGGAGACAATCTAAAAATGATCTTATTAAATAAAACTGAAAACAAGAATATAGGCTATTAAAGATAGAAATCTCATGTGATCATCTTGAATTATTAAATCACAACCATTCTTGGAAGATCATGATTAGAGAACCCTAGAAAACACCTTAAGAAGACACCCCACCTGTAAAACCCTTAGATCAAAAACTATCATCTTCAATCTTGATTGTCTATATAGAGAAGTAAATTATGGAACCCCATACATACCATAAGGAGCTGTCTCCTTCTCTAAAATAGAATCTAAAATTCTTTACATCCATACTTGATTGACTTGAGTACCAAGAATAAATCCCACACACACAAAAAAAGAAACTAATTAAAACTAATTAATTACCACACACAAAAAAAAAAACTGATTAAAACTTTATAACTACTGTTTAAGACGTCCCCACTTGTATCTCATCTCTTCTCCACCATTTTGGAGCTTTTCCACCATTATAGAGTTTTCCACACACCTACAACTTCAAGGAGAACTTAGCAAAAAGAAGGCATGAAAACATCCAACAAGTAGAGAACTTACACATAGTTGAAGAGGATGTCATAGTGACAAGTTTGTGGATAGAAACACAGCCACGATCAACAAGGTTAAGAGATAATTGTAGGTGTTTATAGGTATATTTTCTGATCATTTTTTAACCAAGATTATAACTACTTGGAAAAGTATTACCTGACCATTATCGATTGAAACAATGTTCGGTTTCACGTCATAGCAAATTTGGGGTGCACACAAGAAGTTTTTGGATTTGAGTAAAGATGTAACACTTCCCTAACCTTAATATGCAAGAAAAATCATTTAGGATGACGGTAGGACATTCTATTCATGACCGACTAATGTGATGGGTTGAATGGTACAGAAATGTTCCTGATAGTGTTTAAAAGAGCATAAGGACATATGGTAGATGTATATTTATGCTCGCACATAAGTAATTTATTGGAGTGTATTTGTATGATCATGATAAGAGACTTTTTGGAACACTTTAAGCCATTAATATTAATCTCGTATTAGTAGGCATTAATCACTTTTAAGATCATCTTAAAGCATGCTTAAGAAGGCCCTAAGCTTGTGCATGTAAACCTTGTACATAATTAGGTTTTTGTGCATGGAAATCCCTCAAACTAATACTTTGGACAATAGTTTAAACTATGACCTTATGTAATGCGTAAAAGACCACCTACAGGAGTTGAAAATTTTTGATCGTGTACCTCAGTTTTAGGAATAAACAACCATCAAGAAACATAGCCACACTCACTCCAAATGGGACTAAGGGAATGGAAAAAGGGGAGCACTAGATAGAAACCTAAAAAATATGAAATCGCAACACCATGGACACAAAATACACCTAGAGCTAACTGAAAAATCAACAACTTTGAACACGAATTCAATGCTGATTTTTGGTAGTTTTAGGAGACAAATGACCCATGAATAAGTTCACATAAGTCGATTCCCTCAATAGGCACAAAGGGGTGCCAGTTGGGAATCGAAAATGTGAGTTCTCACTTATCGAGTGAACTGCGAGTTGACTCATCATATTGGTGAATCTTTGGGATCTTAAATTAAATACTATATAACTTTGGAAAGTTAGCCCAAAAACATGAAATTAAAAAGATTCTAAAATAATTCAAAAGAAATAGGACTTAAACGCATATTGATAGGTTGATAATGAAGAAAATTAGTGTGAGAAAACATAGGTATTAAAGATTGATAATGAATCAATCATATAAAATTAATAATGAATCAATTAATAACACTTAAAAGTCACTCTAGTTAAAGTAAGTAATGTCTGGCTGAATCTTGAGTTGCATGATCGAACTTATCAATAATGACATATTAAGGGTCCAAATAAGATGAAATAAAGATAAAGGGTTGGTTCAACTTAGAATGGAATCGAATAGGAAATAAATATTGATAGGTTGATCTTATCTCGTAGGTAGTTCAAGGATAATGTGGGAACATTCTTAGATTCAATTTCAAGTGGAGATTTTACCCTATCTTTAATAATAAGCATGATTAAATGGACTAATTACTTTGATAATGGAATGCCTATAGAAATATGTTTACATGTAAGTGATTGTCTATTGAATGAATCAATGCTTAGATATCAATTAATTATCGCACACGTTTGTTGTTTGTTATGATTGAAATGATCTCACATAAATATATGAAATCGTGACTGTTTATTTATAAGTGTTAGTCTAGTGGATTGAGTTATCATAAGAATTGCATGATGTGCATATGGTATACACTATGATATTATAATAAACACATTAAATAAAGATAAGAATGTACATTTTAGGATGATAACCCACTTTGGTATTGCCAGTGGACCATAAAAATGGTAGCTTTGGCTATCAGATTGTATTACTTGAGGGAACACTACAGAGAGTGGTTACAATGTAGCCTTTATTTGATTACTTAATTAAAGATTAATTGGTTTATGGATTTTGAAATGTGATATGAAATACATTTATGAGATGTGTGATGCACTTAATGATTGAAGGGCCACCTAAGGATACCCTCCTACTTGTGAGAGAAACCTCAACCTAAACAATCAGATTGTTGAAATATCTAATATTTGAAAATGTGTGTTTGTTGGTCTATTTATGTTTTTAATAATGGTTTAAGGGTTAGGATGGATCTGTTGGGCACTTTGAGCTCATCCAATATATTTTTCTTTTCAAGAGTTGAAGATTATTAAATAAGGGTATGCTATATTGACTCATTTTGGATTTGATGAATAAAATTCTTACCATTGATGAGCATTAGTACTAGGCCTACTAATTCGTTTCTATTCATTTATTTTATATATTTAAACTATATGGTTGATGTTTGACTAATAGAGCCTAGACTAATTTGATTAGTTTATGTTTGGCCAATGCACTTAGATAGGTTTAATTAATGTTGTAGTTGATTTATTAAGTTATTTTGTTTATTATGCTTCTAATTATATTGGCGTGATGCATTTTCGAGATTTGATATTAATAGTCTTATAAAGATTTTTAGTGTGTACTTTTATGTAAAAAGTGAGAACCCGGAGCCAAATATTTGAAAATTTTTTTTTCAAATATTTGAAGTATTTTGGAAATGAAATTTCTTTCAATTATCCTTGAGTTTTTGAAAAAAATTAATTTCTTTTATTATTATTAATTAATATTTATTTCATCATTTACTAATTATTTTAAAAGAAACATATTTGAGAAAAATCCAAGCGTTACAAGGTGATTTTAGAGCGTAGGCAGTAGATCTTGAAATATATGATTTCTTTTCGATAGGTGATGAGACTTAGAGAAAGTGGATCATCCCAAAATAAAAAATAAAACTTTTAGGACATATGTTCAAGATGAGAATATGAGAAAACTTGTTAGGTCAGAAATTGGGATCAAAGAGAATCCATTCTTGTGGACCCTATGTAGGATAAGGTGCATTTACATTAGGGGTATACAAGGACACTTGGACTCGAGGCCCAGTAGGCCATGTTTGGTGAATGACTATCAACTATGAGGAAACTTGTATGTCTATGCTCATTGGGATGGGGTAGTTGGGTATAGTGTTTATTGGGGAAGACTTAGTTAATAGAACATTTGCACCAACTTTGGGTCTAATGGCATTCCTTTATGAAAGTTTATGTTGTCATGCTTGAGTGACATGGGGCACTTGAATCTGGAGGGTACAAGTGGAAGCATAAGGGATTCCATTATGCTATTATGTATTACTTGTTTGGAATTTTATTCCTATTGGTTTACATTTATAATTAACATGTTTAATCCTAACCCAAAAACAACCAAGGATTGTCAACCCACTAACAGTCCAATGCAATTGGTATGGATCAGAAATTCTGGTATAGCTCTAAACCTAGAAAGTGAAATTTATAGGATCACATATGTGCAATAATCAAGAAAATTGAACCTAAATTCACTTTATATTATCCCTTAGGATAAAAGGGATAAAATGAATGTAACCTATTGACGTGTAGATGAATGGCGGGAAAGATTAGCATTGGACTTGTAACTGTGAAGTCATTATCTTCCTAGATAAAAGGGTGTTGTGACTGAGGAATAGGGACGTACACATAGTGCAAATATCACAAGAATTTAAAGGTCGTAGCAAAGTTGACAAGGAGAATGTAGAGATCACCCAACAATAGTACATAATTGACATAGTTTGTTATACCTAGAGAGCTCGTGCATCTATGTATTATGAAGGACTCAGACCAAAAACTCAATAAGGAATCACACTAGAACATTTCACCAATTTTTGAGCCATGTTTGACAAAGCTTGTCAATTTAAAATGGAATTAGCTAGGAAATAAATATTAAAGAAATTTGATTTGAATAAAAATTTATTTATTTAATTGATGAAAACTTTAAATATGTATGAATAGATTGTCAACATTTGAATTGCATGATAGGATATTTTGTTATTAAATGTTAGAATCTTGATTTAAAAAATTTAAATTTTGATCTTTATGAGATTGAGAGCTAATAGTAGATTCATGAATGGAAAGGATAATTATATTGTTGTTGGCAGGGTTTTCCAAACATGTTGTGGACCAAGTCATGAGGAATTTGCCCCTGGTTCAAAATTCAAAAGTTGCACCAACACCAACACTGGCACCATGTCGAGTAGAGGTGAAAACCCAAGCAGGCAAGTTTTAGAACTTTAGAACTTGCAACCACATAAAATTGAGGGTTTGCCAAACTGTGACGAGACAAATTAGTGGTTCCAAAAATAAAGGTACATTTGAAGGTTTAGGAGTTGAGGAGAACTAGAAAGTGGCCATAACCACCCATTAGTTCGTTGGAACAGCTCACCATTGGTGAGAATGGTTAAGGAGGACCCCACCATGGACATAGACCTGATGAGTTGGGATCAATTTGAAGAGATCTTCTACAACAAGTTCTTCATGAAAATTGTGAAACAGTAGATGTAGTCATGCTTTATACGACTACTATGGAGGCAATGACAATGACAGAGTACAAGGCAAAGTTCAATTGCCTTTCCAGATTAGATATTTACATGAAAAAAATATTATTGTTGATAGTGAAAGATGTGTAATTGATGAACTTCATTGAATTAGATTTCTATAGAACTCATATGAGATTAGAAGATGAAGGCCATTAGATTTGTTGAAGGACTTCGTATGGACATCTGTAAGTTCATAATTATTGCATCCTTATAGACATATAGGGAAACTATGGATTGGACAATGTTGTTGAGGAGAAAATTTGTATTAGAGGCCAACATGAAGAATAAAGGGAAGTGACCTATGTAGCATAGGCTATACTAGTAGAGGCAGCCGCAACCAAAGAGGTAGCATCAAGGAAAAGGGATAACTTTCAAGGACTAACCCCTTCAAAGGATACATTAGGGCCAATAGTTAAAGTCAAGACAGCAAGTGGTACCACAGGTGCAGTAGCAATGTATCCAGGAGGAAGTGGACAGATCGAAGAAGATGGGATTATAATTTCAATGTGATCAGAGATAACACTTAGAAAATGATTGTCCTGTCCTTCAGAGGTAGAATAGGCAGCACGACCCTATTATGATCATTATAAAAACAGTCACAACAACAAATACAAGTGCCTCAAAGGCCACTAAGATACCAACATAAGCTTCGCGGATGAATGCCATAGCATCGAGCTCCACAACCTAATTGACCACACTACAACAACAAGCTAGGATGAATGCCATGGCAAATGAAGTAGCACCTCCACAACTAGCAATAATTAAATGAATCTTTACTGTATTTAATGTTGTAGCACATGCCTTATTTTACTCGAGTGCTTCTATATCATTTATATTGGATGAACCAGTCCAAAAATTTATAATTATTGACCATTCCACTAGAATAGGGAATAAGTGTACTCGCTCCCATGAAGCAGTTTTTTTTTGGGGAGAAGTGTCAATGTGACCTTCGGTTTAGCGACGGTGAATTTTGATAGAATTAGTGGCTACCATTTCTAGACTGCAATGTTATTTTGGGGTTGGATTGGTTATCTCAATATAAAGATGCCTTTCGGTGACACGGCAAAATCTATAATGTCCTGGCAATACTTCTTAGAGTATTAGAAAAGAAGACAAATTACTAACTACTAATGGATGAGGAGACTCAGACAACATAAAGAACGATCTAAGATATTGTAGTTGTGTGGGAGTCCATAGAGGTTTTTCTTATTGATCTACCTAGATTGCCACAACATTGAGAGACACAATTCAAAATTGAATTGCACTCAAGAATAGGATCCCATAGTTATCTCATCTTAGAGGATGGCACCAACATAACTTATTAAATTAAAGATAAAATTGGATGAATTTAGGAAAAGGGATTCATTTTTCTTAATGAGTTACCATGGGGAGCACCAATCCTATTTGTCAAAAAGTTATGAGACTATGTGTGGATTATAGAAGATTAAATCAAGCAACTATTAAGAATAAACATTCGCTACTAAGAATTGATGATCTATTTTACCAACTTTAGGGAACCACCTACTTTTTGAAGATTGATTTCAAATCAAGACTATTTGAGGATTAGGGAGATAAACATCCCAAAGACTACCTTTAGGACTTGTTATGGCAACTTTGAGTTCATAGTCATGCCATTTGGGCCAACTAATGCCTTGATCATATCTATGGACACGATGAATAGAGTATTCAAACCCTACTTGGACAAATTTACTATGATATTTGTGGATGGCATCCTCATCTACTAATGGATGGAAGAGGAACATTCTCATAACTTGAGAATTGTACTTTAGACATTGAAAGATAACACTTTATACACAAAATTTACAAAGTGTTAATTATGGATGAGGAAAGTCAAATTTTTAGGACATGTAGTATTTGTAGAAGGTTTATCAGTTGACCCAGCTAAAATTGAGTCCATTATTGAACTAGAAGCAACCTAGAATAATGGCTGAAATCCATATCTTTCTAGGTTTACCAAGATAATATCGACGATTTATACAAGACTTCAAAAAGCTTGTAGAATCTATGACTAAATAGACCAAGAAAGGTGAAAAGTTCATTTGGGATGAAAAGTGTGAGTGCTCATTCCAAGAAATCAAGCAAAAGTTTATGACTGTCCCAGAACTCACCACTCCCACATGTGGCATTGGCTATGTCCTTTACATGGATGCCTCGAAGAATGGGCTAAGGGCAGTGTTGATGCAAGAAGAAAAGGTGATAGATTATGCTTCTAGACAGTTAAAGGTGCATGAAAAGAATTATCCCACAAATAACCTAGGGTTGGCCATAGTGGTCTTTTCCCGAAAGATTTGGTGTCACGGTATATGTATGGTGAGATATTTGACTTGTTCTCATATCACAAGTCCTTGATGTACATTTACACCTAGAAAGAATTAAATCTAAGACAAAGGAGATGGATAGAATACTTGAAGGTCTATGATTTCTAATTGCATTACCAAATTGACAAAGCAAACATAGTTGTTGATGCATTAACTTGAAAAAACTATTGATGAGACACAAAGAAAGCATAAATGTACTAGCTTATAAATGAGCATAACCCAGGGATATACATGAATGGAGAATGGACATACTTATGCACCCTAGTATGTGACTCTGACTTGGACACACAAATTAGAGAGGCCCAAGACTCTAACAAAAAACTAAGGAAGATCAAGATAAAAACACAAGAAGATACCGATTTAGACTTTTAGATTTTTATGAATGGAGCCCTTAGATTTAGATACAAATTGTGTGTCCCTCGTGATGAAACCATCAAACACAAAATTCTTGATGAGGCACACAAAAAAAGTATATTTGTAATACCCTAAAAAATTCTCAAACATTAAGAATATATAAATGAGTTTATTAAATTGTGAAAACACATTAATACCAAAGGGTAGAATGACAATTTGCCGCTTAGCGGTAAAATGGTAAATTCACATAAAAAGTAAAAAAAGAATTACCACTATCCTGATTATCCTATAAGTAATTCCACAAATATATATATTAAAATATTAGTAGTGGAATGGGATGGCTGGATATATTAAAATAGAGTAGTGGAATGAGGTGATTGGCTAATGATGCCTATAAATAACACCCTTCCCTTCCCGTCAAATCATTCCATCTCATTCTTCTCTTCTTCATTCTCAAAAGAAAGAGAATTTCCTCATTCTTCTCTTCTTCATCTTCTCCTTAGTTCTCTCCTAGCTTAAGAGAAAGATAGTCACCTCATTTTTCTCTTCTTCTTAGTTCTCTTCTAACTCAAGAGAAAAATAGTCTTCTTGCTCTCTCCTTGAGTGACAAAAGAAGGTTGAAGGCTTGAGAAGGCTCGGAATACTAAGATCAAAAGGATTAGCAATAGAAAGTGGAAGTGATTTCTAAATTTTATCTTATTACTTTGATTCAAGTATTATGTGCATGGTTGTTTGCCTAGCTTAGAAATATTCCATGATTATATATATGCCATGCCTAGAAATGCATGCTTAGGTTTATATGTTAATGATGTGTGATTGTGATTATATGATCCATGCTATGATATGTTTTCCATGAATATATGCCTGTTGCTGTTATCTTGAATTCATCATGCCACTGTTGATCACTAATAAAAGATTAAACGAAAATAATCAACAATGTACTGGCACAATGACGAATTTTCATCATGAGTATTCTTGTAACACCCCAATTTTTGACCGAACCTCCGTTCACGTGTTACTTCACGTGTGGATCGTCATCTGTAAAAAATCGAGATGCTACTTGAAAATTTCGTTCTATCAAAATCTTTTCCTCAAAATCAAATTCATAATTTCACATACAAAACCAAATAATCAAATTAATTTCTCGAGACGTTCATAGGGTTCCTTAAAATAAATCATCATTAATGCAGCAGAAATTACTTTAAAACTATTCATTCAAACCAAAATCGTTAAACCAGTAAAGCCATTTAAATATAAAACAATCGAAGTTAAACCAATGTAAAAACATTAAAATAATCCAATATAATACATAAAACATAACCTCCCAGTCACCTAACCATGACAACCTCTCCATGAGGTGTCCAATTTGAATACGAATCTTCTGACGTAAGACACCATATTCTAAGTCCAAGTGTACCTGAAAAATAAAGTGGGAGTGAGCTCGAAAGCTCAGTGGATCGATCCTACACATCACATGCATTATACAAACCCAATCAAAAACATTACAAACACTTTCAAACATTCATTTAGTTTTAGTCAAAGTCTAAGACCGGAAGAGGGTTGAGATGCCTCTCGGTTTTCCTCGTAACCCAATCAAATCTCATAGGTTTCTAATAATCGTCTAAAATCAGTCATGCCATCACTATCACAGCCTAAGAGAGAGTACTTATCGCGACGTTGTACTGTCTCCCGAAGACTTTGAGCTGTCACAGTCAGCTCTAGGTGGGAATACCTACGATCCACCTTGTAGCTCAACAATCTCAAGTAGTGATATATAGGAGATGCCATCTCGATCCGCTTCAGGCTCATAAATCATACCACTATGTGGATTCTTAATAAACCATCTTTTTATTTTTGTTTTACAAACAATTTCTATCATGCTAACCATCACACATATCATGGAAATTAAATCAAATAATGCAGGCTATTCACATGAGTAAATAATGAAATCTAAATGCATGATTTCATATTAATGTATGCTATAATTAAACAAGACACAAATTAATAAATCATTCATCATCCAATTACGCCAAACAAGTTCAATAAATTTCCTAACAAAATTATAGTAATCATAGAACTATTCAATCAAATGCTTTGAATCTTAAATTCATATAATACAGATGAGCAAGGAAGTCACGCCCACCTGGTTTCGCTGATCTTTAGGCTTCTTGCTTTCCTTCGAGATCCTCGATATGCTAATATACATATAGATCTGAAATTTAACACCTGATAGAATCACTCTTAAGTTTAATTAGTTTCCAACTAAAGTTTCGAAGTAATTTTGCGACTTTTCAATTTAGTAGTTTTAACTAATCAAGACTATTTCCATGATCAACTTCGTACATTAAAATTCATTATGTAGGTGTTCTTCTATTTCTTAGTCGTTATGCATCAATTAACTTATTCATATCTTAAATGAAATAATTACGAACAAAATAAGACTTCTATTGATCAAATCTGTAGTCTCATTTGTAATTGAAATTTCTACCCTTTTCCTGCTAATCAAGTTTCGCTAAGATCATGGTTGAGTGTCCATTCAATTAATTTA